>OZ025248.1:14553110-14787309 GCA_964019135.1 Arenicola marina | reverse complement strand
CCTCCACACATTTGTTCCCGTTTGGAGGAAACCTTAGCCCCGTGATAAGATTACAAAGTCGACAGTTCCCCGCCACCTCGCTCCAGCTTTCCGTTTGCTTTCTTCCCCATCACTCGGAAGCCTTAGCTTATGTCCAGATTGCAAACTGAACAATCCACATCTGAATTATGCACCCCTACCCGTCCGTCCCTTCCACCCGTCCTCCCCTTCTGCCCCCCCCCCCCCCCCTCTCTCATTTCTCACAGATAGAAACCTTAGCCCAATGGCGAGACAACAAAGCCCACAATCTGCTCGTCTGCTGCCCTGTGCATCTGCCCTGAATTTTGCCTCCGACCCCCCACCCCCTTACTTAACCTTACCACTCTCCAATCCCACAACTACGGCCTGCCACACCCCCACCACACCCCCCATCCCCGCCTCCCTACCCCTTAACTCCCGCACCGGATTCAGGATTTGACCCTTCACCACACGCCGCTTCACACTGTTAAGTCAATACCCGAGGGTGCCTGCTGATCAGGTTGTCCCCCGGGGGACGCAGGGGGCGGGGCGGGGGAGGGGGGGGGGGGTGCCAAAGGTGACCTGGGCGACCACCTGGTTCCCACTGGGGTCGCTGCCTTCACACAATAGCCCCGAGGGTCGCCCTGATCACCCAGCCAGTTGGTGGCGAGGTGACTTCACCCAGTGGTCCGCACCGACCTCCGGGAGTCGGTGCCGTGGACCTGGGAGCTTGAACAGCGGTCGGCCAGTCTGTCCTCAAGCCTGACAGCCGAATCTGGGGACCGCTCCAGAGATCGATCCTCTCAAAGCCAGGGAAACGAATATATATTAGCTTATATAAATATCCCCCTCGGGAGGTGGGCCACGTGTCACTGGCTGCCCCCGGATTTGTCCGCTAGATGTCGCCACGTTCATATTGAACAGATATTGCGTAATATCGGATCTATTGCTACATCACCGTGTCATTGCCGTTTGTAGCTTCGTCTCGCCGATAAATCTAGTGGTTGTGACGACGGGCGTTGTCACGGTCGGGTTTTACTTCTGGCTCTCTGTGAAGCGTCTTCGAGAGTTCACTGTCTGGCCTCAGCCAAGGCAGGGAACTCCACCGCCCCTGACACATCAACACTTGAAACCCTGGAGCCTGCCTGACAAGCTACTGCCTCACTGGGCCATCCCATACTCAACAACAAAAAGTATACACATGCCTTCCTCTCTCTATCCCCCATCCACCCCCCCCCCCCCATCCTCCCAACACACACCCACTCACCCAGAACAAACAGCGATTTGTCGCGTTGCTGCCAGAAGGCCGACAGATTTTGTCTTCTCTTGAATCTCGCAGCCTCTTTCTTGGCCCATAGCAAAGTGCCTATCTTGACACAGTTCCAGCACTATGGCCAAAGAGCCGCCCCCCCCCCTCCCCTCCTCTGTCTCCTCCCCCTCCCTCTGCCTCTCCTTGGGTGCCGCCGCTCTCAGGTTCTGTGTCAGCGACTATTGGTGACACCCTCTTCAATCCCTGAGTCAATGTAGCCTGCGCCATTCCTTCAACGTTAATTCAATGTTCTACTTGGTTTGATTCAGGAAGTGATTCACTGGATGCCAATGTCAGTTGGCGATGTCAGTGACCCCGCTATTCCCTCGCTGGCCGCCCTGCGAGCTCTACTGGTCTCTGCGCGACAGTTTAGGTCTTGCGAAAGTCGGCCCCGCACTTGAAACAAATGCAACAGAGACATTTCTTACCCCCGATAATTGACAGCTGCACCGCATGTTGTTGGTGTAGGTTGACTCACTGGGCTGGCTGCGAGTGACTGGTGCAGGCGGTGTGTGTATGTGTGTCCCCACCCCCTCCCCCAGCGCCAGCAGCTGTCCAGCGTGGCCACCGTTTGTTCGCGCCCTCTTTGTTTGCTGCCGTCGGTGTGGCTGTGATATGGCGTCACTCCGGACCGACTGATCACTGCCTGGGGTGGGGGACGAGGGGTGGGAGTCGAGGCGGGCTTCCCCGATGGCTGAGCTGGCAGAGGGCTCGACCCCTATCGGGTTCCATTCATAGTGTCTGGAGAGATTTCTTCGGCGTGAAACCCCTTGTTATAGTCCTGCCAGGGAGCCTGCTTGATATACACACCCCAGAACCAGGCTCTTTTTCTTTCAATTATCGCCCAGCCGGGATCTGTCGAATGTTTCACAAAAACTCCGTTCTTGCGGGTCCAATCATTTTTGTCCTGTTCCTTCTATCCGGGCTCTTGTGACGTGCGTTTGATCGCCCCGCCTTCTATGTTCGATTCGATTATGGTACTTAAATGTCAGCCTGAGGAAGAATACGTGGGCTATTTACCGATAGACCAGTTCACTGAAGCAGAAATGGCCCGAGGCAGACCTGTCTGGCGGTGTGAAGGATTCCGGATACTCTGCCATTGACAGATCGGCGCCTAGCGGCCGGTCATGGCAGTCAGACGCTGACCCCCCATCAAGCAGAGGTCAAAGATCGAGATTTGCTAGAAGGGGTCACCACCTCAACAAGGACTGAACCTTGACCTGTGGAATAAATAGCAGATGCTTGTGTCGGGGAAAGCGGTGTGTGATGGCAGTCTCTGACCGCTGTGGGCCTGGACATCGTCCGATGGCAATCACTGACCGCTGTGGGCCTGGACACCGTCCGATGGCAGTCTCGGACCGCTGTGGGCCTGGACACCGTCCGATGGCAGTCTCTGACCGCTGTGGGCCTGGACATCGTCCGATGGCAGTCTCTGACCACTGTGGGCCTGGACATCGTCCGATGGCAGTCTCTGACCGCTGTGGGCCTGGACATCGTCCGATGGCAGTCTTTGATCGCTGTGGGCCTGGACTTCGTCCGATGGCAGTCTCTGACCGCTGTGGGCCTGGACACCGTCCGATGGCAGTCTCGGACCGCTGTGGGCCTGGACATCTTCCGATGGCAGTCTCTGACCGCTGTGGGCCTGGACATCGTCCGATGGCAGTCTCTGACCGGTGTGGGCCTGGACATCGTCCGATGGCAGTCTCTGACCGCTGTGGGCCTGGACATCGTCCGATGGCAGTCTCTGACCGCTGTGGGCCTGGACATCTTCCGATGGCAGTCTCGGACCGCTGTGGGCCTGGACATCGTCCGATGGCAGTCTCTGACCGCTGTGGGCCTGGACATCGTCCGATGGCAGTCTCGGACCGCTGTGGGCCTGGACATCTTCCGATGGCAGTCTCGGACCGCTGTGGGCCTGGACATCGTCCGATGGCAGTCTCTGACCGCTGTGGGCCTGGACATCGTCCGATGACAGTCTCTGACCACTGTGGGCCTGGACATCGTCCGATGGCAGTCTCTGACCGCTGTGGGCCTGGACATCGTTCGATGGCAGTCTCGGACCGCTGTGGGCCTGGACATCGTCCGATGGCAGTCTCTGACCGCTGTGGGCCTGGACATCTTCCGATGGCAGTCTCGGACCGCTGTGGGCCTGGACATCGTCCGATGGCAGTCTCTGACCGCTGTGGGCCTGGACTTCGTCCGATGGCAGTCTCTGATCGCTGTGGGCCTGGACTTCGTCCGATGGCGGTCTCTGACCGCTGTGGGCCTGGACATCGTCCGATGGCAGTCACTGACCGCTGTGGGCCTGGACACCGTCGGATGGCAGTCTCGGACCGCTGTGGGCCTGGACATCTTCCGATGGCAGTCTCTGACCGCTGTGGGCCTGGACATCGTCCGATGGCAGTCTGTGACCGCTGTGGGCCTGGACATCGTCCGATGGCAGTCTCTGACCGCTGTGGGCCTGGACATCGTTCGATGGCAGTCTCTGACCGCTGTGGGCCTGGACATCTTCCGATGGCAGTCTCGGACCGCTGTGGGCCTGGACATCGTCCGATGGCAGTCTCTGACCGCTGTGGGCCTGGACATCGTCTGATGGCAGTCTCTGACCGCTGTGGGCCTGGACATCGTCCGATGGCAGTCTCTGACCGCTGTGGGCCTGGACATCGTCCGATGGCAGTCTCTGACCGCTGTGGGCCTGGACATCGTCCGATGGCAGTCTCTGGCCGCTGTGGGCCTGGACATCGTCCGATGGCAGTCCCAGACCGCTGTGGGCCTGGACATCGTCCGATGGCAGTCTCTGGCCGCTGTGGGCCTGGACATCGTCCGATGGCAGTCCCAGACCGTTGCGGGCCTTGACATCGTCCGATGGCAGTCTCTGACCGCTGTGGGCCTGGACATCGTCCGATGGCAGTCTCTGACCGCTGTGGGCCTGGACATCGTCCGATGGCAGTCTCTGACCGCTGTGGGCCTGGACGTCTTCCGATGGCAGTCTCTGACCGCTGTGGGCCTGGACATCGTCCGATGGCAGTCTCTGACCGCTGTGGGCCTGGACATCGTCCGATGGCAGTCTCTGACCGCTGTGGGCCTGGACATCGTCCGATGGCAGTCTCTGACCGCTGTGGGCCTGGACATCGTACGATGCCTCCTCCCCCACCTCTAGAAGCTCTGGTCTTCCTGGGGTCTCTCGCTGATACCCTCTGGAGGTCTCTCTCTGATACCCTCTTGAGGTCTGTCTCTGATACCCTCCTGGGGTCTCTCTGATACCCTCCTGGGGTCTCTCTCTGATACCCTCCTAGGGTCTCTCTCTGATACCCTCCTGGGGTCTCTCTCTGATACCCTCTTGGGGTCTCTCTGATACCCTCCTGGGGTCTCTGATACCCTCCTGGGATCTCTCTCTGATACCCTCCTGGGGTCTCTCTGATACCTTCCTGGGGTCTCTCTGATACTCTCTTGAGGTCTCTCTCTGATACCCTCCTGGGGTCTCTCTCTGATACCCTCCTGGTGTCTCTCTCTGATACCCTCCTGGTGTCTCTCTCTGATACCCTCCTGGGGTCTCTCTCTGATACCGTCCTGGGGTTTCTCTCTGATATCCTTCTTGGGTCTCTCTCTGATACCCTCCTGGGGTCTCTCTGATACCCTCCTGGTGTCTCTCTCTGATACCCTCCTGGGGTTTCTCTCTGATATCCTTCTTGGGTCTCTCTCTGATACCCTCCTGGGGTCTCTCTGATACCCTCCTGGTGTCTCTCTCTGATACCCTCCTGGGGTATCTCTCTGATACCCTCCTGGGGTGTCTCTGATACCCGCCCGAGGTCTCTCTGATACTCTCCCGAGGTTTCTCTCTGATACCCTCATGGGGTCTCTCTCTGATAGCCTCCTGGGGTCTCTCTGATACCCTCCTGGGGTCTCTCTGATACCCTCCTGGTGTCTCTCTCTGATACCCTTCTGGGGTCTCTCTCTGATACCCTCCTGGGGTCTCTTTGATACCCCCTTGAAGTCTCTCTGATACCCTCTGGAGGTCTCTCTCTGATACCCTCCTGGAGTCTCTCTGATACCCTCCTGGGGTCTCTCTCTGATACCCTCCTGGAGTCTCTCTGATACCCTCCTGGTGTCTCTCTCTGATACCCTCCTGGGGTCTCTTTGATACCCCTGTGAAGTGTCTCTGATACCCTCTGGATGTCTCTCTGATACCCTCCTGGAGTCTCTCTGATACCCTCCTGGGGTCTCTCTCTGATACCTTCCTGGGGTCTCTCTCTGATACCCTCCTGGAGTCTCTCTGATACCCTCCTGGGGTCTCTCTGATACCCTTCCGGGGTCTCTCTGATACCCTCCGGGGCTCCTGGGGTCTCTCTCTCTGATACCCTCCTGGGGTCTCTTTCTGATACCCTCCTGGGGTCTCTCTGATACCCTCCTGGTGTCTCTCTCTGATACCCTCCTGGTGTCTCTCTCTGATACCCTCCTGGGGTCTCTCTCTGGTACCCTCCTGGGGTCTCTCTGATACCCTCCTGGGGTCTCTCTCTGATACCCTCCTGGTGTCTCTCTCTGAAACCTGCTGGGCTCCTGGGGTCTCTCTGATACCCTACTGGAGTCTCTCTGATACCCTCCTGGCGTCTCTCTGATACCCTCCTGGGGTCTCTCTCTGATACCCTCCTGGAGTCTCTCTGATACCCTCCTGGTGTCTCTCTCTGATACCCTCCTGGGGTCTCTTTGATACCCCTGTGAAGTGTCTCTGATACCCTCTGGATGTCTCTCTGATACCCTCCTGGAGTCTCTCTGATACCCTCCTGGGGTCTCTCTCTGATACCTTCCTGGGGTCTCTCTCTGATACCCTCCTGGAGTCTCTCTGATACCCTCCTGGGGTCTCTCTGATACCCTTCCGGGGTCTCTCTGATACCCTCCTGGGGACTCTCTCTCTGATACCCTCCTGGGGTCTCTCTCTGATACCCTCCTGGGGTCTCTCTGATACCCTCCTGGTGTCTCTCTCTGATACCCTCCTGGTGTCTCTCTCTGATACCCTCCTGGGGTCTCTCTCTGGTACCCTCCTGGGGTCTCTCTGATACCCTCCTGGGGTCTCTCTCTGATACCCTCCTGGTGTCTCTCTCTGATACCCTCCTGGGCTCCTGGGGTCTCTCTGATACCCTACTGGAGTCTCTCTGATACCCTCCTGGCGTCTCTCTGATACCCTTCTGGGGTCTCTCTCTGATACCCTCCTGGAATCTCTCTGATACCCTCCTGGGGTCTCTCTCTGATACCCTCCTGGGGTCTCTCTCTGATACCCTTCTGGAGTCTCTCTCTGATACCCTCCTGGGATCTCTCTGATACCCTTCTGGGGTCTCTCTCTGATACCCTACTGGAGTCTCTCTGATACCCTCCTGGCGTCTCTCTGATACCCTTCTGGGGTCTCTCTCTGATACTCTCCTGGGATCTCTCTGATACCCTCCTGGGGTCTCTCTGATACCCTTCTGGGGTCTCTCTCTGATACCCTCCTGGGATCTCTCTGATACCCTCCTGGGATCTCTCTGATACCCTCCTGGGGTCTCTCTGATACCCTTCTGGGGTCTCTCTCTGATACCCTCCTGGGATCTCTCTGATACCCTTCTGGGGTCTCTCTCTGATACCCTCCTGGGATCTCTCTGATACCCTCCTGGCGTCTCTCTGATACCCTTCTGGGGTCTCTCTCTGATACCCTCCTGGGATCTCTCTGATACCCTCCTGGGGTCTCTCTCTAGTACCCTCTTTCGATTGGCTCCCCGTAATAGGTCCGCCGTGACCAGTCCCTGCACAGTTCAGTGTGTCTCAGTCAACTGACGTTGGCTGGGGCCCCTGGCACTCGCTTTGTTGTATAGATAGGCCTCTGTATACATATCTTTATGAATATACCCCTCGTCCTGTGGCCACTCTCTCGTCCGGTCTTCCTACTTTGATTTCCCCATTTCCATGCGCCAATTTTTTTCCCCAATCACATATAAGCTCAACCCATAACCCCCACGGCGTTAAGACTGACCCCCCCCCCCCCCCAGTGGAGCTGTCCGATAATTGGCGGCCTGAGTGATTGTCTGTGGGGAGCAGTAGCCTGGCTGTGTGATGAAAGGACTCCACAGACCTGTGGGCCGCGCCCGGCTGCTCCATGCTAAACACCGGGCCACATTAACACGTCAAATGGCCAGTCCGGCGGTCGATCTGCGTCGGAGGCACCTTGGGTTGGAGGGGGCGGGGGAAGGGGAGGGACTGTCGGTGACATTCAGAGGGCGGGGAAAGGGGGCGGGGGCGGCCAGTCATATTAAGGGGTGGGGGGTCCGGAATCTGCCATCGGTGGCATTTCGTACCTCCATCGGTGGCATTTCTTTTCTTCATCGGTGGCATTTCTTTTCTTCATCGGTGGCATTTCGTACCTCTGTCGGTGGCATTTCGTTTCTTCACCTGGCGGGGCGCGGCGGTGCGCTCGGCCCAATGTGTGAATCCAGGCCATGGCCCGGGCTAAGGTCCGGGCTGCGACTTGGGATGTGACTTGGGCACCCCTGAACTGGGCCACAGGTTGGTGCCGCCCGAGGACCGTCTTACACACACCCTTCACATTCCTGACATGCCAGGAGCGCTTGACATTCCGACATCTCTGTCCTCACACCCCTCCCCCCCCCACCGCTCGCCAACACCCTACCTAACCTTTATCGGGTGATGCTCCCGTTCCCTGCCCATCTGCCGTGCCGGTGCTGCTGCCATCCCAGGGTGTTGACCCCCACTCCCCCGCCACCTTCCACTCCCGCCCGCACACGTGGTCACGCCGCGCCTGATGTGGGGAGCTGACAGATCCGTTTTTATCCGGAGTGTTTGGTGGATTCATTGAGACACGTACACTCAGTAATCCAGGAGAGAATGCCGCCCGCTCTACGATCATGTTTATTTCTCTTCCGGATGGCCGAGTCTGGATCTGTCGGATCGTGACTTTGGTTGCTAAGGAAGGTTACACTATATCTCAATCCCTCCTGGCTGTCTCAGTAATGGTTTCCTCTGTTTAAACAGTTACTCCGTTATTGCGCGATGTCTTCTGCGGCCATTATGTTATAATCCAATAGATTAGGGGCACTAATGCAGCCTCCAACCACCTGCTATTGAACAGAATAGATCTCTCATTCAGTATTTCTTGTACTTGCGGGGGCTTCCGTAGGGAAATAGGATCATTATGAGAAAAAAAAAAAGAGTTCGGCATTGTATCCGTTGTTTGAACGCTGTATGCCACCATTACCTTGACGACGCCACGTTCCATGTCGCCTGTTCGTAAACTTCTGCATCACAGATCCATTGTAACATTGACCGCGCTACCTACGTTCGACAAGTAACCATTTCGAGCCATTGCCCGTAATCGCTTGCGTTCGGCAGTCCTTTCGGTAGCAGTGGTTAATGTCAAAGTGGAAGAGAGCCATGTAGCAAGCCCCCCCACCCCCCGTCCTGCATATTCGTAAGCCTTGATACAGTTGGGCTCGCCTGGGCTCGCCTAGGCGAGCACAGTTCATATAAACCGTACACGCTACCGACTGGGCATCGGGGCGGTATCATGTGTTATTGAAACATTCATATTCTGTCAAGACTTTTAGCGCCAGACATAATCGCAATTCTGATTGAAATATTTCTCTTGAACCTTATTTTCTCTGGTTCCAGGTTCCTTGCCGAAGGACTTACGGGATTACCTGAACACTCGTTTCCAGAAGAGTTCAGAGGACCATGCTCTGCAGCAAGTCATCCGAGACAACATCTACCGCCGCACCGTGCCCTGTAAGTACAAATCCTGCCCCCAGAAAACACGCAAATCATAACGCCAACCGAATCATCACTCATCCGTGGTGCTATCATAACGTCTCCGTCTGTGCCTTTATCACCATCACGCTAAGTGCATGACTTACCAGGACGCAGGTCCATTTTTTCCTAAAACTTTGATAAGGAACACGACTAAAACGAGGTGCATTGACTCTATGTGTAGTATATAATCTATATACATACGCGTGTATCCCTGTATATACATATAGATATTGTGTATGGCGCCGATCGTAGTATTAGTTGTGACACTCCGCCGCTAGGGCACCTGTGCCGATGTCATCACTCGCACGCTCTTCACTGCGGCGCCAAGACTGCCTTCATACATGTATATGACACTTCAATTGTCAGCGCTGCAAGTTTATTAAATGTCGGAACGTTCCATTTTCGTCACGATGTGCGCCCTCTGTGGGAAGTTTATTGAATTACTCTGCGGGCGAGAAAAAAAAGGGCCCACTGACATCCCTGTTCCAGATTTATATTGCCTGAACGTTCAAAAATACATGGCAGCATTGCAGTCACGTGGCTGGTAATATAACGTGATGTGGTAACCATAACGACGTGAGAGGCAAGGCCAGCGACCGGTAGCGACCGTGGGTCCGTGGTAGCGACCCCCAGGCTCACCCCCATCCCCTAGACCGTCATTACCCCCACCTTCACCCTCACACCCTCGAGCGTCATTACCCCCGCCCACTTCCACCCCTCTCCTCCCCCCCCCCCCCCCATCCCCACCTCCTCGACCGTCATTACCCCGCACCCCAGAACCAGGGTCAGCTGGCAAATCGATAAGCTGCGATCTGGTCTGACTACACCGGGAGTCCCACTGATAGAAGTGGTTGACTGCTACTGGCCAACGGCTTTCTCTTGTCCTGACTGGTGCTCAAAGTCGGAGGTTATTTATATGTCAACCAAGACGAAAATTTGTCATTGTGTGCGCGTGACTTTTTGTAGGTGTACTTGATGTGTCTTTAGGTACGTGACGTACGTGATGTTTTGACACTATACGTGACGTATCGCGGTATACGTGACAAATTGCTGTGTACGTGACAAATTGCTGACGTATCATGACGTATCGTGTCGTACATGAAATCGCTGTGTCCGTGACGTATCGCAGTGTACGTGACGTATTGCTATGTCAGTGACGTATTGCAGTGTCAGTGAAGTATCGCTGTGTCCGTGACGTATTGCTATGTCCGTGACGTATCGCAGTGTACGTAACGTATCGCAGTGTCCGTGACGTATCGCAGTGTCCGTGACGTATCGCAGTGTACGTGACGTGTCGCGGTGTCCGTGACGCATCGCTATGTACGTGACGTATCGCTGTGTCCGTGACGTATCGCGGTGTCCGTGACGTATCGCGGTGTCCGTGACGTGTCGCGGTGTCCGTGACGTATCGCGGTGTCAGTGACGTGTCGCGGTGTACGTGACGTATCGCTGTGTCCGTGACGTATCGTGTCGTACATGACATCACTATGTCCGTGACGTATCGCAGTATACGTGACGTATCGCTGTGTCCGTGATGTATTGCGATGTCCGTGACGTATCGCTATGTACGTGACGTATCGCTGTGTCCGTGACGTATCGTGTCGTACATGACATCGCTATGTCCGTGACGTATCGCAGTGTCCGTGACGCGTCGCGGTGTCCGTGACGTATCGCCGTGTCCGTGACGTGTCGCGGTGTCCGTGACGTATCGCGGTGTCCGTGACGTATCGTGTCGTACATGACATCGCTATGTCCGTGACGTATCGCAGTGTCCGTGACGCGTCGCGGTGTCCGTGACGTATCGCCGTGTCCGTGACGTGTCGCGGTGTCCGTGACGTATCGCGGTGTCCGTGACGTATCGCCGTGTCCGTGACGTATCGCTATGTCCGTGACGTCTCGCTGTGTCCGTGACGTATCGCAGTGTACGTGACGTATCGTGTCGTACATGACATCGCTATGTCCGTGACGTATCGCCGTGTCCGTGACGTGTCGCGGTGTCCGTGACGTATCGCGGTGTCCGTGACGTATCGTGTCGTACATGACATCGCTATGTCCGTGACGTATCGCAGTATACGTGACGTATCGCGGTGTCCGTGACGTATCGCCGTGTCCGTGACGTATCGCTATGTACGTGACGTATCGCTGTGTCCGTGACGTATCGTGTCGTACATGACATCGCTATGTCCGTGACGTATCGCAGTGTCCGTGACGCGTCGCGGTGTCCGTGACGTATCGCCGTGTCCGTGACGTGTCGCGGTGTCCGTGACGTATCGCGGTGTCCGTGACGTATCGTGTCGTACATGACATCGCTATGTCCGTGACGTATCGCAGTGTCCGTGACGCGTCGCGGTGTCCGTGACGTATCGCCGTGTCCGTGACGTGTCGCGGTGTCCGTGACGTATCGCGGTGTCCGTGACGTATCGCCGTGTCCGTGACGTATCGCTATGTCCGTGACGTCTCGCTGTGTCCGTGACGTATCGCAGTGTACGTGACGTATCGTGTCGTACATGACATCGCTATGTCCGTGACGTATCGCCGTGTCCGTGACGTGTCGCGGTGTCCGTGACGTATCGCGGTGTCCGTGACGTATCGTGTCGTACATGACATCGCTATGTCCGTGACGTCTCGCTGTGTCCGTGACGTATCGCAGTGTACGTGACGTATCGCGGTGTCCGTGACGTATCGCGGTGTCCGTGACGTATCGTGTCGTACATGACATCGCTATGTCCGTGACGTATCGCAGTGTACGTGACGTATCGCTGTGTCCGTGACGTATCGCGGTGTCCGTGACCTATCGCTATGTACGTGACGTATCGCAGTGTACGTGACGTATCGCGGTGTCCGTGACGTATCGCGGTGTCCGTGACGTATCGTGTCGTACATGACATCGCTATGTCCGTGACGTATCGCAGTGTACGTGACGTATCGCTGTGTCCGTGACGTATCGCGGTGTCCGTGACCTATCGCTATGTACGTGACGTATCGCTGTGTCCGTGACGTATCGCTGTGTCCGTGACGTATCGTGTCGTACATGACATCGCTGTGTCCGTGACGTATCGCAGTGTACGTGACGTATCGCTGTGTCCGTGACGTATCGCTGTGTCCGTGACGTATCGTGTCGTACATGACATCGCTGTGTCCGTGACGTATCGCAGTGTACGTGACGTATCGCGGTGTCCGTGACGTATCGCTATGTACGTGACGTATCGCTGTGTCCGTGACGTATCGTGTCGTACATGACATCGCGGTGTCCGTGACGTATCTCAGTGTACGTGACGTATCGCGGTGTCCGTGACGTATCGCGGTGTCCGTGACGTATCGCTGTGTCCGTGACGTATTGCTGTGTCCATGACGTATCGTGTCGTACATGACATCGCTGTGTCCGTGACGTATCGCAGTGTACGTGACGTATTGCTATGTCAGTGACGTATTGCAGTGTCCGTGAGGTATCGCTGTGTCCGTGACGTATCGCTGTGTCCGTGACGTATCGCTGTGTCCGTGACGTATCGCGGTGTCCGTGACATATCGCTGTGTCCGTGACGTATTGCTGTGTACGTGACGTATCGCTATGTACGTGACGTATCGCGGTGTCCGCGACGTATCGTTATGTCCGTGACGTATCGCTATGTCCGTGACGTATTGCTATGTCCGTGACGTATCGCGGTGTCCGTGACGTATCGCTATGTCCGTGACGTATCGCGGTGTCCGTGACGTATCGCGGTGTCCGTGACGTATCGCAGTGTACGTGACGTATCGCTATGTAGGAGACATACTGAGCTGTCTGACTCTCCCTCTTCACGCTGAATCAGTTCGAATATTGAAGGAGAATATTGAATTAGTCCATCACCGGGCGAATTATTTTGTGGAAAGCAGTGGCGGTGGTTTGGGGGTGGTATAGTGGGTACAGAGGGCCTCCATCAACCGAGAGAGGCCTCGTGTATGAAAGGCTGGATGTGGGAAGATGACAGGTGGGTGGGGGCAGTATGCAGGGGGATGGGTTTAATGTGGCCAGAGCGACCTTTTCCGGGCGGGAATCTCTACCATAGAGGGCGCTGTCGGATTATGATCGCTTTGACAGACCGAGATCAGCCGATGGCGGCGCCGCCACCCACAACGAGGCCATGAAATATCGGGAGATCTCCCCCGTACTCTGTGCGGCCAAGTGATTTACGTGAGTCCGGGGCAAGGGGAGTGGGCGATAATGGGGGGATCCACCCTGGCGGGGCTCATGACACTTCGCCGCGACCGAAAGGAGTGGAGAAAGGGCCGATACATAACGGTGTGTCGTTATGGCGACCACCCTCGGAACAAATGAATTGGGGTCAGACAGGCTCTGCGGCAAGCTCCCCGCAGGGTGGCGCTCGGGTCTGCGTGAGTGCCCTAACGGTCCGGGCGGGCGGGCGGGCGGGCGGGCGAGGCTCTGGAGTCGTGTGGAACTGGAAAGTGGTCTGGATAGCATGCGGGATCCGTATAAGGCCAGAATAACCGGCCGCCCTACATACCGGGGACATCTGTGGTTAACCCGTCTAATGCCAAGATAACCGGCCGCCCTACATACCGGGGACATCTGTGATTAACCCGATTAAGGCCAGAATAACCGGCCGCCCTAAATACCGGGGACATCTGTGATTAACCCGTCTAATGCCAAGATAACCGGCCACCCTACATACCGGGGACATTTGTGATTAACCCGTCTAATGCCAAGATAACCGTCCGCCCTACATACCGGGAACATCTGTGATTAACCCGTCTAATGCAAAGATAACCTGCCGCCCTACATACCGGGGACATCTGTGGTTAACCCGTCTAATGCCAAGATAACCGGCCGCCCTACATACCGGGGACATCTGTGATTAACCCGTCTAATGCCAAGATAACCAGCCGCCCTACATACCGGGGACATCTGTGGTTAACCCGTCTAATGCCAACATAACCGGCCGCCCTACATACCGGGGACATCTGTGATTAACCCGTTTAAGGCCAGAGTAACCGGTCGCCCTACATACCGGGGACATCTGTGATTAACCCGTCTAATGCCAAGATAACCGGCTGCCTTACATACCGGGGCCACCTGTTATTAACCCGTTTAAGACCAGAATAACCGGCCGCCCTACATACCGGGGACATCTGTGATTAACCCGTCTAATGCCAAGATAACCAGCCGCCCTACATACCGGGGACATCGGTGGTTAACCCGTCTAATGCCAACATAACCGACCGCCCTACATACCGGGGACATCTGTGATTAACCCGTCCAATGCCAAGATAAATAGCCGCCCTACATACCGGGGACATCTGTGATTAACCCGTCTAATGCCAAGATAACCAGCCGCCCTACATACCGGGGACATCGGTGGTTAACCCGTCTAATGCCAACATAACCGACCGCCCTACATACCGGGGACATCTGTGATTAACCCGGCTAATGCCAAGATAAATAGCCGCCCTACATACCGGGAACATCTGTGGTTAACCCGTCTAATGCCAACATAACCGGCCGCCCTACATACCCGGGACATCTGTGATTAACCCGTTTAAGGCCAGAATAACCGGCCGCCCTACATACCGGGGACATCTGTGATTAACCCGTCTAATGCCAAGATAACCGGCCACCCTACATACCGGGGACATTTGTTATTAACCCGTCTAATGCCAAGATAACCGTCCGCCCTACATACCGGGGACATCTGTGATTAACCCGTCTAATGCCAAGATAACCAGCCGCCCTACATACCGGGGACATCTGTGGTTAACCCGTCTAATGCCAACATAACCGGCCGCCCTACATACCGGGGACATCTGTGATTAACCCGTCTAATGCCAAGATAACCAGCCGCCCTACATACCGGGGACATCTGTGGTTAACCCGTCTAATGCCAACATAACCGGCCGCCCTACATACCGGGGACATCTGTGATTAACCCGTTTAAGGCCAGAATAACCGGTCGCCCTACATACCGGGGACATCTGTGATTAACCCGTCTAATGCCAAGATAACCGGCTGCCTTACATACCGGGGTCACCTGTGATTAACCCGTTTAAGACCAGAATAACCGGCCGCCCTACATACCGGGGACATCTGTGATTAACCCGTCTAATGCCAAGATAACCAGCCGCCCTACATACCGGGGACATCGGTGGTTAACACGTCTAATGCCAACATAACCGACCGCCCTACATACCGGGGACATCTGTGGTTAACCCGTCTAATGCCAAGATAACCAGCCGCCCTACATACCGGGGACATCGGTGGTTAACCCGTCTAATGCCAACATAACCGACCGCCCTACATACCGGGGACATCTGTGATTAACCCGTCTAATGCCAAGATAACCAGCCGCCCTACATACCGGGGACATCGGTGGTTAACCCGTCTAATGCCAACATAACCGACCGCCCTACATACCGGGGACATCTGTGATTAACCCGTCTAATGCCAACATAAATAGCCGCCCTACATACCGGGGACATCTGTGGTTAACCCGTCTAATGCCAACATAACCGGCCGCCCTACATACCGGGGACATCTGTGATTAACCCGTTTAAGGCCAGAATAACCGGCCGCCCTACATACCGGGGACATCTGTGGTTAACCCGTCTAATGCCAAGATAACCGGCCGCGCTACATACCGGGGACATCTGTGATTAACCCGTTTAAGGCCAGAATAACCGGCGGCCCTACATACCGGGGACATCTGTGATTAACCCGTCTAATGCCAAGATAACCAGCCGCCCTACATACCGGGGACATCTGTGGTTAACCCGTCTAATGCCAAGATAACCGGCCGCGCTACATACCGGGGACATCTGTGATTAACCCGTTTAAGGCCAGAATAACCGGCGGCCCTACATACCGGGGACATCTGTGATTAACCCGTCTAATGCCAAGATAACCAGCCGCTCTACATACCGGGGACATCTGCGCCAGAATAACCGGCCGCCCTACATACCGGGGACATCTGTGATTAACCCGTTTAAGGCCTGGATAACCATCCTGTACTCAGGGGACGAGGGGCGGTCCGACTGAAATGGCACCGGAATGGCTCCACCACTGCACCTAACGCTTCAGTGAGTTTATGGGTTTAGAATCCCCTGTCGTTACGCGAATCCGGGTGAGATACAATGCATCCCTCGATCCCCCGGGGTCTAATGCCGCTGCTTGCTCCCAGAGGTCACGGTCGCCCGGGGTGGGTGACGTAGGAGGCCTGAGTACCGGGGTCGGCCCCAGGGCCCCCCTCGCCCCCTCACCCCCTCGCCCCCTCGCCCCCTCCCCCCCTCCCCCTCTGAGAGCCGACCGCGTCGTTTGTCATGCCCGTTATTGGGGGAGCGTCCGCGGATGAGACGGGAAGCATTCAACGGCCGCTCTGAGGCGCTGCCGGGGGGGAAGCGCCGTTATGACGTCACGTCCGGTTGAAGAGCACTGCAACGTGAAACGTTATTGAATAGTTCTTCGCCTTTCGGCAGAAAGGGGTTGGTATTTTCCGGAGTATAGTCGTGGAATTATACTGAGAGGATACTGAGTGCATGGATCGAAACCGGTGTTACGTTGAACCGACGCGGCTGTTACCCAGGAAACGAGGACGTTGACTAGTCATAAATATACTACAGGACAGAAAAACATGGGCATCCTTCAAATGAACTCATTATATCTCGGGACTCTTCATCACAAAGTGACATCCGCGAGATGGCTTTGAATAATATGAACGGAGGGTTCCTGGGAAGGATTAACAACGCGCCACCACACGGTGAGGTGAGGTGACACGTCTGGGAGATTGGAACCCCACGTTCCGTCCTTCCTGACGCCGCTGTCTGGGAGAAAAGTGACACGCCCCCTGGCGAATGCAATGGACAACTTACCGATGGCGAGCGGACCGCGCCCCGCCTGCCCCCCCCCCCCCTCCCCTCTCCCACTCACTCTCTTCCCTCGGAGGCAGTGGGATATGCTAATTGAGTGGCCCTTTAACTCTTGTCTCCTCTGAAATCCTAGTCAGTCGCCAACATCGTTTCGGAACCTGTGCGGTTGTCTGTTCCTGTTGCGTGACAACGAGCCGCCAGCAAACAACATAAATATACGTCCCTGTCGCTACCAGAGTTAATTAGTTGACTCGTCACGAGGGCTGCCTCTAATTGCCTGGAGGGTTGTCACGGACCCATCGCTCGTTTTGTTTGGGTTGCTTGTGTAGAATTATAGCTTATTATGATTCCATAGCACGACCTTCATAAATGACTTAATTGTCTCATCGCGATGGTCGTGTTAAGTGATAACTTAATTGTCTCATCGCGATGGTCGTGTTGAGTGATAATTTAATTATCTAATCACGGTGGTCGTGTTGAGTGATAACTTAATTAGCTCATCACGATGGTCGTGTTGAGTGATAACTTAATTAGCTCATCGCGATGGTCGTGTTGAGTGATAAAGTGATTATCTCATCTCGATGGTCGTGTTGAGTGATAAAGTGATTATCTCATCACGATGGTCGTGTTGAGTGATAATTTAATTATCTCATCACGATGGTCGTGTTGAGTGATAATTTAATTATTTCATCACGATGGTCGTGTTGAGTGATGACTTAATTATCTCATCTCGATGGTCGTGTTGAGTGATGACTTAATTATCTCATCTCGATGGTCGTGTTGAGTGATGACTTAATTATATTTTTGCAGTGGTCGTGTTGAGTGATATCGTAATTATCCTAATCAATATCTTATTGAGGAATAACGTCATTATCTTCACCTCAATGTGTTAAGTGATAGCGTTATCGCCCGTACAGTAGTAAGGAAACGCGCAATAATTTCCTATTTTATCGGATTTGTAGGGTAAACATTTAATTAGATTGATGTGTTGTTTTCGAACCCGAATAGTCGCTCGTGACCGGCCCGTGACAGGACAAACTAGTCATACCATATATACCTGTGCCGTTTAGTCCCGAAATTTATCCTTTTGGTTGTTATTGGCGGCATCTGTTTGCGGTGACCAGTGAGGTGCAATCACCACTGGGGGACACCGACTGGCCGCGGTACAGGATGGGTCTCCGTGGGACGGGCTGCGCTCTGTGTCCCTAAGATGGGGGCTGTGACCCCTCTGTAAGTGCTGCTACCTAGCGGCCACCACCAGGTGTATGCGTCGGGCGTCAGCTGGCAGGACGCCGCCGCCGGGGGTGCGGGGGTGGGAAGGGGGGGGGGGCGGTGGAGCGGTGTAAGGTGCGCCAGGGAGAGGGACAAAGGTGCCGTCACCCCTGCTGGTGCACCTTGCTCGCGCGTGTGCCGCACTCAGGGAGCCCTCCCTATTAGTTATCATAATGGGGTGGCCCCACCCCGTCTGTGGTCGCCCCTTCCCCCCCCCCCCCCCACACACACACACCCACCGTCTCGGGTCGGCTCGCCTAGAGTGCCGAGTGATTACGGACACGCTGAGTCGGCATTGGGAGCTATCACACGTCGTCGAGAAACGCCGAGAGCGGATTTAATATTGGGTGACGAAAGAGAAATAATGTGACACCATGTGTTATGCGTTAGGTGACACTCTGGGTTGTGTGAAGGATGAAGTGACTACGCCTGAGCTGTATTAGGGCCAAGTGACCCCAAATCTCTATCCAACAGGATTTATTGATTCGAGGGACGTGCCCAGAACGTTAGCCGTGATGCTGGATGCGAAGCCATGGCCGCTGCCGTGGCTCAGGGCATGGAGGCAGGGAGAGTCCCCCAGAAACCTTCATGCTGAAGACACCATCGTCTGGATAGTACAGGATGGCCAGGGATTGACTGCCATCAAGTGGATAGGATGGCCAGGGATTGACTGCCAACGAGTGGATAGGATGGCCAGGGATTGACTGCCCCCGAGTGGATAGGATGGCCAGCGATTGACTGCCATCGAGTGGATAGGATGGCCAGGGATTGACTGCCAACGAGTGGATAGGATGACCAGGGATTGACTGCCCCCGAGTGGATAGGATGGCCAGCGATTGACTGCCATCGAGTGGCAGTGATTTAGCAACCCCGTGTGTGTCCTATGGATGTAATATGCGGGTGCAAATCGTCGGTTGATGACTTGCGAATGCGCCTCTGAGATACTGGATACTGGATTGGGTCACCCGTCTCCATCGTTTAGACGTGTCACTCTGCCGCCAGGGTGCCTTCCTTGGGTGGCACCTGAGGCGTTCCCTTAACGACGACATGGCGCAGTATCGCAATGACGTAGCGTGGGCCTCACTTCCGGTTCGCGGGATACGGGCGCGGCGCGCAGCCGTCCCCGCGGCAGCGGTTATAGTCAATGGCGGCGGAGGCTATAGCAACGGGAATGTGACGTCAGAAGGGCGTAATACGAGGCGTGACGTCTCCACCAGGACGTCTGTGACGTCATCACGCGGATCAGAAAATTTCGCCACCAGGCAGAATTCGATGACGTCACCGCGGAGAGCGCGGCAGTGTAACGTGAGACCGCATTCTATGACGTCATCGTCAGAACAGCCCCTGATATCGGGTTCTTTTCGGGAGTTAATGACGTCATCACATCGATCACGACAATTTTCCGTATCTCAGGAGCATGTGGCGCCGCTGCCGCCGCCGCCGCCGCCCGTACGGCAAGGCGCCTCTCCCCAGGAGTACAAAGTTATCCTTCGGGACGACATCGTGGAATGCCACATATCTAGTGGCGTCTGGGAGGCGTCCCCTCAACGAGACAGCAGTCGGGGGGAGCCTGGCACCCGCTCCAATGTCTCGACTCCTCACCAGAGGGAGTATCTGGGCAGTCCAGAGCGGCCCGTACGGCAGGTGGCGCCACTGGTCGGTCACACCTGTCGGGGCTCCGATGGACGCCACTCCGGCCGTAGTGACTCACCCTCGTGCGCCAGAGTCCCACGTGACTCAACCACAACTCTCAACGAACCACGTGACTTCGAGAAGGATTCGCACCTCTCCCGTAGTTCCGAGTTTTGTCGAAGAACCATGCCAGCAGGATTTGGCCGAAACGGGAAGAAGAAGAAATGCCGGCCGTCCTCTGCCGATGTCACCGACTTGGCGGAGCGGGATTTGTACGGTTCGATCCGGAACAGGACTAAACACGTGTCTCCCTGGATCGACACCCTGGAGCGTGGCATGCGCGGCCGGATATCCAGGGCTTGGATTCCGCCCAGAGATAGTCAGCTGGCCGTGGCCGTGCCGGGAAATCCAGAAGGATATGTGCCTCCACAAGGATATGAGCCTCAAAGCGGCCAGTCTCGTCAGGATCAGCCTGCTGAGTCAGCAGCCGAGAGGTATCCAGATCCGTCCCTGTGCAATGGGTCGTCCTCGGCGCACTTACCTGTGACTCAACTGCCAGGTGAGGTGGGCGGAATGGAGGTGGAGGGGATGGGTGGGGTAGACGTGGAGGGGATTGGGGGGGGGCAAAGGAGGGGGAGGGCGGGGGTAAGTAGTTTGACGGAGGGGTAGCGTGCGATTGACCTCATAGAGTGAGACTATGATGTGTATGGTACTGCCATACGTCAAACCATACAACTTTAAAAGAAATACACATCTTATTTCATACGCCTACTACGTTCCAAGAAATACCCCTTAACACATTTTGACGGAATGTAATTAAAAAGATCCCTCATGAAAGGATAAATCATTATTTTGGGCTGCAGTGCGCCTTGGTTTATAACAGCGCGTCATCAGTTTGTCGGTGACGTCACTGGTGCATGCGGGGTCAGTCACGTGATACACAATCAGCTTGTTTGGTCTTGAAAACAACGGCGTGTGGTTTCTTTATCATTTTATTTTCTTCCATTAAAATAGAATCATTAATCAATAAGATTTACATTTAACAAGTGAATGTTTCAATGCCGTCTTCCCATGTTTGGCTGAGTCATTTGTGCCGTTCGATAGATGAAAGCATTATCTTTACAGCGGAAGAGATGGTTATCCACGGACCTCCTAAGTAACTATAATGTGTAATTGGTATGGTTTAACCCGTATATACGTGTGTAGGCGCGGAGCGTTGGGCTCCTGACAACAGTTTGACCTACAAACGGGTTTGTTTTTCGGGTTAACAAGCCGAGTGTTGTATCTGATGGGAGTCATTCTCCTCCTCTCGTTGCTTTGACCTTTGTATGATCGGCTTATTGGCTGGCCCTGGTCCCCGCCAATCACTCCAGCACCCCAGTGACTGTATGTTCACGTGTCCGATGGGTCTCCTGTGAGTCCCTAAAGTGCCGCCTGGCGTCGCTTCAAGCGTGATTATAACTGCTCGAATGGATTGAGTGAGGAATCTATATCATATGGAGTGGGATATCTATATCAATCCCATGATGCCTTGCGACATTACTTATATGTAAATAGTTGATGCGCCAATCCCGTGATACTTTGCGCCATTACGTATGTACATACTAGAGATCTGCGCGGGCACGACTTATCTGCCCGCGCCCGCGTCTCAAGCCCCTTTGCTGCCCGCGCCCGCCCCGCGCCCACAGTAACCTGCCCGTATGTACTACATACACACACCGGTTCCATGATGCATTGCGGCAGGGTCTACAGACTAATATCAATCCCATAATGCTTTACTGCCTGGTATATGGACCAATGAACGTCGTGCGTCAGAAGTCAGAATTTGAATGTGGACGACTGAAGACGAGTTCTAATCTGCCAATGGAAATGGGTGTCCTGTAGCACGTGATCGATGGTTGTTGTTGACTCTATCATACATCAAGTAGTAACGGCCGCCGCGATAGCTTAGTGGGCTAGAGTGATCGCGTTGAGTGCCATGGTCACCTGAGAGCCTACCCCCACCCCTGTTAGCCCCGTCCCCTACTCCAACCCTGTTAGCCCTGTTCCCTACCCCAACCCTGTTAGCCCCGTTCCCTACCCCAACCCTGTTAGCCCGGTCCCTTACCCCAACCCTGTTAGCCCCGTCCCCTACCCCAACCCTGTTTGCCCCGTTCCCAACCCCAACCCTGTTAGCCCCGTCCCCTACCCGAACCCTGTTTTCTCCGTCCCCCTACACCAACCCTGTTAGCCCGGTCCCCTACCCCAACCCTGGTAGCCCCGTCCCCTACCCCAACCCTGTTAGCCCCGTCCCCTACCCCAACCCTGTTTTCCCCGTCCTCCCCGTCCTCCTACCCCAACCCTGTTAGCCCCGTCCCCTACCCCAATTCGTGTTTTCCCCGTCTCTATCCCATGCTGTTTGTCCCGTCCCCACCCTTGTTACCGCACCCCTGATCTAGTCGTCCTGGAACCCGCTGTCTCCCCACACACCACCGGAGGACTCGCCTGTCACAATGTAACTGGGTGTGGCCACACTGGGGTGTTGGTGGGGAGGGCGAGGGTCGAATAGACGGTGATGAGTGGGGTGGGGGGTGGGGAGGGGACGAGCGAGGGCTGGATGTGCGTTGGCTGGGAAAAGGGGGCTACTCGTCATGGATGGAACGAGGTAATTAAGGGTGAGGCTCGCATGAACTGGGGGCGTGTGGGGAGGGGGGGGGGGGTAAGGGTGCTTCAGTTGTGAGAGAGTGACGATGACGTAGGAGGTGGGAGGCTGGAGGGTACGTGGGGGGAGGGAGGGGGGGGGGGGCTGGTCGGGGCAAGGTCAATATGGATTGCTGGGAGCGATTTACTCCCCTGTGGAAATATAGGCGTTGTCTCATCAATTTAGCACAACGGGCCGTGATAGAAAAGACAATAGCTGCGGGCTCTCCCCACGCCATTTGTCTTCTCTACGCCCGGCGCTGTCCTAATATATAAGAATGTGAAGGGATAAATACTCCTGCCCCCCTACCCCGCCCCAATCCAACCACCTCCTCCAACACACTCTCCTCCCCCCCCCCACCCCATTCCACCCATGGAAATAACTCTTCTCTTTCTCTCTTCCCCGCCCCCCACCCCAATCCCCGACCCCACCGCCAGACACTTCTAACCGGAAGAACCTTTTGTCAGACATTAATTATGGGTAAAATATTTCCTCGTTGTGGCGTGATGGCGTCCAGACTCCGCCGCATGGTGGCGCTCTCTCGGCAAGTTGCATTAACATGACACGTAGCCACCTAGCCGAGCAAGACTGGAGTAGAGAATGAATCAGGATTGATATGGGTTGGGGCTCGAGGCAGCGTTATAACTGACTCGGGTGTTTTGTGCTCCCCCATTGATATTGGTCGGAGGTTGGGCCTAGGCGTGGTGTGGCTCAGCTTAGCGACGTGAAGGGAAAACTTTACTCTGCTACACTGTTAGTTTACTGTTATACGGGTTTCTGTACTGTACTTGTGGTCATCTTGTGTGGTCTGATCTCTGATACTGGGGGCCATCCGGGTAATGTCTGGTCTCTAATATTGGGGGCCATCCGGATGAGGTCTGATCTGTGTGATACTGGGGGCCACCCGGGTATGGTCTGATCTGTGTGATACTGGGGGCCATCCGGGTAAGGTCTGATCTGTGTGATACTGGGGGCCATCCGGGTGAGGTCTGATCTGTGTGATACTGGGGGCCATCCGGGTGAGGTCTGATCTGTGTGATACTGGGGGCCATCGGGGTGAGGTCTGGGCCCGTAAGTTCGAAACGGCCGGGGCCAAATATTTCGCCCCGCTCCATGCCAATGTCCTAGTCTAGGGCGAAATAATTTGCTCCGGCCGTTTCGAACTTACGGGCCCTGGTCTGTGTGATACTGGGGGCCATCCGGGTAAGGTCTGATCTGTGTGATACTGGGGGCCATCCGGGTGAGGTCTGATCTGTGTGATACTGAGGGCTACCCCGGTAAGGTCTGATCTGTGTGATACTGGGGGCCATCCGGGTGAGGTCTGATCTGTGTGATACTGGGGGCCATCCGGGTAAGGTCTGATCTGTGTGATACTGGGGACCACCCGGGTAAGGTCTGATCTGTGTGATATTGGGGGCCATCGGGGTGAGGTCTGATCTGTTTGATACTGGGGGCCATCCGGGTGAGGTCTGATCTGTGTGATACTGAGGGCCATCCGGGTGAGGTCTGCTCTGTGTGATACTGGGGGCCATCCGGGTGAGGTCTGATCTGTGTGATTCTGGGGGCCATCCCGGTAAGGTCTGATCTGTATGATACTGGGGGCCATCCGGGTGAGGTCTGGTCTGTGTGATACTGGGGGCCATCCGGGTGAGGTCTGATCTGTGTTATACTGTGGGCCATCCGGGTGAGGTCTGATCTGTGTGATACTGGGGGCCATCCGGGTGAGGTCTGCTCTGTGTGATACTGGGGGCCATTCGGGTAAGGTCTGGTCTGTGTGATACTGGGGGCCATCCGGGTGAGGTCTGATCTGTGTGATACTGGGGGCCATCGGGGTGAGGTCTGATCTGTGTGATACTGGGGGCCATCGGGGTGAGGTCTGATCTGTGTGATACTGGGGGATATCCGGGTGAGGTCTGCTCTGTGTGATACTGGGGACCATCCGGGTGAGGTCTGATCTGTGTGATACTGGGGACCATCCGGGTGAGGTCTGATCTGTGTGATACTGGGGACCATCCGGGTAAGGTCTGCTCTGTGTGATACTGGGGGCCATTCGGGTAAGGTCTGGTCTGTGTGATACTGGGGGCCATCCGGGTGAGGTCTGATCAGTGTGATACTGGGGGCCATCGGGGTGAGGTCTGATCTGTGTGATACTGGGGGCCATCCGGGTGAGGTCTGATCTGTGTGATACTGGGGGCCATCCGGGTGAGGTCTGCTCTGTGTGATACTGGGGGCCATTCGGGTAAGGTCTGGTCTGTGTGATACTGGGGGCCATCCGGGTGAGGTCTGGTCTGTGTGATACTGGGGGCCATCCGGGTGAGGTCTGCTCTGTGTGATACTGGGGACCATCCGGGTGAGGTCTGATCTGTGTGATACTGGGGGCCATCCGGGTGAGGTCTGATCTGTGTGATACTGGGGGCCACCCGGGTGAGGTCTGATCTGTGTGATACTGGGGGCCATCCGGGTGAGGTCTGATCTGTGTGATACTGGGGGCCATCGGGGTGAGGTCTGATCTGTGTGATACTGGGGGCCATCCGGGTGAGGTCTGATCTGTGTGATACTGGGGGCCACCCGGGTGAGGTCTGGTCTCTGATGCTGGGGGCCACATCACACTGGGTGTCACCTGGGGAATGACGAGGTGGGGTGGGGGTGTGTGGCAGGTGACCGCTGGGACAGACGGCGATCCCATCAGCCGTTAACAGCCGAGCCCGGTGAATGGGAGCGCCGCCTGGAGAGTGGAGATTAGTCTGTGAAGGACGCCGGAATGCCGCCATCTAACGGTGCGATCAGCGCCCCCTAACGGCGCAATCTCCGCCCCCTGTCGGCGCAATGCCCTTCCCCTGAGAGAGTTGGTCCATCCTGCCTGAGATCCCTTTCTCTCTCTGCCGCTGTCTCTGCACACGAAGCGAGATATCTTCTGTGCATGTGTGGCAGTTTACGTGTCACAATGTCTGACTTGGCCTACTATTTATCTCTCCTATTTGGTCCCTTGTGGCCCCGCCGCTGTCGTCACGTTTGATAAGCTGCTGGGCTACAGCCATAGCAAATGTCATATCGGTATGAATACTAAGATAATGAAGGAAAAGAGAGGAAACATGTAAATAGAAGAATGCATGGTGTCCATTTATTTATAAATATGGTCTCATACACTGCGATATTGTGTTTCGGTAAATTTGCCCTATCTCGTAATAAGATGTTATCCAATTTTAAAACCACGAATGATTGACGTGAGCTAATGTACAACGATAGATATATTTTCTGGAGCAAAGATGAGTTTGAAATTGTGTGCTCAAATGGTTTAACACGGTTCAAGTTTATATGGTGATACAAAATGATCAATACTTTCTTGACCTTAGGCTGAGGATCTAGGTAGTCCATGTTTCAACCAACGGGTAAAAAGGCCGCCCCGATAGCTCAGTGGGTTAGAGCGCTCGCATTGGACGCTCTGGCCACCTGAGAGGCTAACGGCACGTGGATCGGTGGTTCGAACCCCGCTATGGCCAAGTCTGTGTGGTCGCAGGATAAAGATCCCATATTCTTCTTCGCAAACCCACGGCCTGTTGATCTGCAGCTCAGCCCGCTCACCATCTGAGCTAGGGAGGCAGGAACCCACGGCCTGTTGATGTACAGCTCAGCCCGCTCACCATCTGAGCTAGGGAGGCGCGAACCCACGGCCTGTTGATGTACATCTCAGCCCGCTCACCATCTGAGCTAGGGAGGCGCGAACCCACGGCCTGTTGATGTACAGCTCAGCCCACTCACCATCTGAATTAGAGTGGCTCCCCCTTTGGGTGAGGGGTGGGAACTCCGGGTCGGTAATAGCCAGAAGTGTGTAAATACACGTTATGCAATGACTGGCTTGTTCCAATTGAGTTACGGCGTCTGGTTTGATCCCTGGACCCAGTGACGATGGAAGTGATCTGAATGGCGCTGTGAGCAGGACGCAAGGGGTTGGGGCCCGACTTGCAGTAGTAGTGGGGGACCGTAATGTGCCAAGCGGTCGTTAAACAAACGCAGACAGTGAATAACATCACCGTTATGAGTGTCCCCCGAGAGGTCGCCGTCGAGTTGCTTATGACTTCCGCGCGAGGGCGCCGTAAGTCCTTTCCGCCGCCACCGGCGCCGCGCCGGGAAGCAATCGATAGGCGTATAACCGTGGCGGCGGCAGACAGGGGCCAGCGACCACGTGGCTCCTCAGGCCTGATTCTTGGCGGGTGGTTAATACTTCAGCGCCCGAGAAGAACTGAATGATTAGAGAAGTACACGTGAAGAGAGTGAGTGAGGGTGGGGAGAGGGAGAACGCGGAGGGGAAACGGATGGGTTAATGGTGTAGCGGAAAATCAGTAGGCCCTGGTAGGGGGACTAGGTTGCCATGACGGCCATTGGGGGGCGGGACCCCCTGCCAAGTCTGAGGGCGAATGTGAGGCTAAGGAACGGATGCCGCAGGTCGATTGCTTTATTGTCCTTCAATGGGCTGTGGGCGACGTGAGGGATCTCCCTCCTCGACCTGTGGCGGGCGTCCGGCGTGGCGGGGCTCCTTGTGTGCGCGAGCGTCGTCTCCACGTCCTGTGACACCCTAACAACCCCAGATGGACGTCATATAGGGCTGTGTGAGAACTGTGTGGCGATGTCGGGATAGCGGCGTAATGATCCCCGCGTCGGACAATATCTCTTCCGCCCGACATCTGCTAGACCGCCATTGTTTTTTAAAAAACATTCACTAGTTTAAACGCCATCAATGGTAGTGTTAGCAGTGACAGAGAACCGTATCCGAGAGGAGGACGATAGGGAGGAGGAGGAAGAGGAGGAGGAGATGCATTCGGCGGCCAGCGGTGTGTCCGCGATGTCCGTCCTTATCGCTATAGTCACGTGAAGAATTGACGTTATTGCGTGTCCATGCCGTACAGGAAGCATCTCGCTTCATTACGAGTCTGTTACCACGACAAGAGTGTAAGGGAGCCTATGATGGCTACATGGCCACCTCGCCACAGGTAGCGGATAGGAATGTCTGGATGGAATTGGTTATTGATTCCCCACGTTGTTGGTGGGTTATCATGGCGCTGGGAACCCCGAGGCCACCGGGGACGTCGCCCGTCCATGTCGGGAAGATCAAACAGATCAGCCGTCGTCTTGTCAGCGTGATGTCTCCGCCCACAAAGTGATATCCGGGTATCTAAGGCTGTCAGATATAGCAATATAATTGAGATACGTCTGGCGGACCCGCATAAAGTCGCACCATACAGGGTCGCGGAATAGCCGTCAGATCGCGGCCGGTTATAACAGTGCAGTGTGAGCTAAGCATGGCTGAGACATACCACCCGTGTGGGATCAAAACTACCCCGAGGTGATTACTCGTTACCCGGACCAGATAAAGCATGAAATCGAAAGACCGTTGTTATGTTGTGAAACGACCAAGAGGAGTGGCATGGCATGACTGAATTGTTCTACTGCTTTATATGAACCCTCGTGTGGTTCCCATTCCACTTGAAACGGATACAAGGTCATGCGACCTCGGCGTTAATATAGCGCCAGATGACAACTGTAAATCCGTGCTTGGCCCGCCAGCCTGATCCCTCCCGGAGCCACAATCAGAAGCCACCTGCGGTAGCTCGCTAGGCCCCGTGTGGCAGTCGCTGTTCACCATTGCCTCCCCTGAAGGAGGCATAGGGTGTTTCCGATATTGCCAGCCAGAATAAATCAATAGTCGTTGCCCGTGACGTCATCATGACGATGCGTCACGTAGTTTTGTTAATGACCAGACGCAAGCGACGTAAAGGTGAGATTTATGGGCTAAATGGATTAGGTGTTCACAATTTCTTCCGAGAACGCATTCTTATTTTATCCACGATTCGCCCTGTCGCTGTCCCCGCCCTGTCACAGTCCTCGCCCTCTCTCAGGCCCGGCCCTGTCGCTGTCCCCGCCCTGTCGCTGTCCCCGCCCCGTCACAGTCCCCGCCCTAGCGCTGTCCCCGCCCTGTCGCTGTCCCCGCCCTGTCGCTGTCCCCGCCCTGTCGCTGTCCCCGCCCTCTCTCAGGCCCGGCCCTGTCGCTGTCCCCGCCCTGTCGCTGTCCTCGCCCTCTCTCAGGCCCAGCCCTGTCTCAGGCCCGGCCCTGTCGCTGTCGCTGTCCCCGCCCTGTCACTGTCCTCGCCCTCTCTCAGGCCCGGCCCTGTCGCTGTCCCCGCCCTGTCACTGTCCTCGCCCTCTCTCAGGCCCAGCCCTGTCTCAGGCCCGGCCCTGTCGCTGTCGCTGTCCCCGCCCTGTCACTGTCCTCGCCCTCTCTCAGGCCCGGCCCTGTCGCTGTCCCCGCCCTGTCACTGTCCTCGCCCTCTCTCAGGCCCGGCCCTGTCGCTGTCCCCGCCCTGTCACTGTCCTCGCCCTCTCTCAGGCCCGGCCCTGTCGCTGTCCCCGCCCTGTCGCTGTCCTCGCCCTCTCTCAGGCCCAGCCCTGTCTCAGGCCCGGCCCTGTCGCTATCGCTGTCCCCGCCCTGTCACTGTCCTCGCCCTCTCTCAGGCCCGGCCCTGTCGCTGTCCCCGCCCTGTCACTGTCCTCGCCCTCTCTCAGGCCCAGCCCTCTCTCAGGCCCGGCCCTGTCGCTGTCCCCGCTCTATCGCTGTCCCCGTCCTGTCGCTGTCCCCGCCCTGTCGCTGTCCCCGCCCTGTCGCTGTCCCCGCCCTGTCACTGTCCTCGCCCTGTCACTGTCCCCGTCCTGTCGCTGTCCCCGCCCTGTCGCTGTCCCCGCCCTGTCGCTGTCCCCGCCCTGTCACTGTCCTCGCCCTCTCTCAGGCCCGGCCCTGTCGCTGTCCCCGCCCTGTCGCTGTCCTCGCCCTCTCTCAGGCCAAGCCCTGTCTCAGGCCCGGCCCTGTCGCTGTCGCTGTCCCCGCCCCGTCACAGTCCCCGCCCTAGCGCTGTCCTTGTCCTGTCGCTGTCCCCGCCCTGTCGCTGTCCCCGCCCTTAATATATACCACCCCTCACCCCATCCATATCGGCGAACCCCCGTTGCTGCCGATCGGCCGCCCTCGTGTACCCCCCAGTCCCCATCCCCAGTTGTAGGGCATCCGAACCCGCTGGCTTTAACCCGCCCCGCTCCCGCCCCTCCAACTTATAGGACTTCCGGTTAACCGCTGGCCACGTGCCGACCCTAAACCGGAAGCACTCTGGCGAAATCTTCGATGGGAAATTCGTGTCTGTCGTTCAATGCGGACTGCGCGATTAAACCTGAAGGCATGCAAGTTTTACCTCCCGTTTTAATGCTGCCGCTTTAATTTTAGTGTGCGTGAATCTGCGTCGTAGCCGTCCCTTTGCCGTTACCCTTTGCCAAAGCCTTCTCGTCTCGGGTCGTAAGCGGCATGAGCTGCAGACCGACGGGTTATGGGTTCGGATTCTGGCACCTCCAATGGAAGCATGTTTCATCCAACTTCACTTCATCGTCCAGTTTCTTTGCGCAGAAATGGCATAAAACAAGATTTTTTCATGATCACTCTGGATCGGTTTCTGTAGGACACCTACCCAGGATTGTGATTGGGTAACGCTTACTGGCCGCAATAAGCAAAGATGAGTTGACGACAGAGAATACTCCCCGTTGCCCGCAGTTATTCTCAATTAGAACCTCTCATTCTGTCCTCATCCATTCTCATCCCACGTCCTCGCTCTCTATCGCTCCGGGCTCGGGCACCTAATCTGGGGCATGTTTCATTCCTTCATCCTTCATCGTCCCGGGAGGTTCCTTGGCCCAATTTAGCCTGTATGTGCACAAAAGTGGCCTAAAACACCAACATTCCATTCGCTCTCTATCGCATTTAGTCCCCCTCATGTAGTCTCCTCAATGATTGTCCGGCCATTGACATCCTACACCGACCTTCTGTCACTTATCGAGACCTCCCAGTACCTTAATACACGCATTACTTTGCACTGCCAAACCGCCATGTAAACCTACACGCTACCGACCCACACACGCTGTTATCGAGCTTCCGTTTCGTCCTCCAGGTACGACTCGTCCCAAGCGCAAGACGGAGATAGATGGCGTCGACTACAAGTTCCTGAGCCTGGACGAGTTCCACGCGCTGGAGCGAACCGGCAACCTACTGGAGAGCGGCTTCTACGACGGTGAGAGATGGCGGCCAGGCGGGCTGGTACCCTGTGTGCTCACCTGAGGGGTGGGCAGCCAGGCGGGCTGTCACCCTGTGTGCTCACCTGAGGAGTGGGCAGCCAGGCGGGCTGGCACCCTGTGTGCTCACCTGAGGGGTGGGCAGCCAGGCGGGCTGGCACCCTGTGAGCTCACCTGATGGGTGGGCAGCCAGGCGGGCTGGCACCCTGTGTGCTCACCTGAGGGGTGGGCAGCCAGGCGGGCTGGCACCCTGTGTGCTCACCTGAGGGGTGGGCAGCAAGGCGGGCTGGCACCCTGAGTGTTCACCTGAGGGGTGGGCAGCCAGGCGGGCTGGCACCCTGTGTGCTCACCTGAGGGTGGGCCTGAGGGGTGGGCAGCCAGGCGGGCTGGCACCCTGTGTGCTCACCTGAGGGGTGGGCAGTCAGGCGGGCTGGCACCCTGTGTGCTCACCTGAGGGTGGGCAGCCAGGCGGGCTGGCACCCTGTGTGCTCACCTGAGGGGTGGGCAGCCGGGCGGGCTGGCACCCTGTGTGCTCACCTGAGGGTGGGCAGCCGGGCGGGCTGGCACCCTGTGTGCTCACCTGAGGGGTGGGCCTGAGGGGTGGGCAGCCAGGCGGGCTGGCACCCTGTGTGCTTACCTGAGGGGTGGGCCTGAGGGGTGGGCAGCCAGACGGGCTGGCACCCTTTGTGCTCACCTGAGGGGTGGGCAGCCAGACGGGCTGGCACCCTGTGTGCTCACCTGAGGGGTGGGCAGCCAGGCGGGCTGGCAGCCTGTGTGCTCACCTGAGGGGTGGGCAGCCCGGCGGGCTGGCACCCTGTGTGCTCACCTGAGGGGTGGGCAGCCAGGCGGGCTGGAACCCTGTGTGCTTACCTGAGAGGTGGGCAGCCAGGCTGGCTGGTACCCTGTGTGCTCACCTGAGGGGTGGGCCTGAGGGGTGGGCAGCCAGGCGGGCTGGTACCCTGTGTGCTCACCTGAGGGGTGGGCAGCTAGGCGGGCTAGAACCCTGTGTGCTCACCTGAGGGGTGGGCAGCCAGGCGGGCTGGCACCCTGTGTGCTCACCTGAGGGGTGGGCAGCCGGGCGGGCTGGCCCCCTGTGTGCTCACCTGAGGGGTGGGCAGCCAGGCGGGCTGGCACCCTGTGTGCTCACCTGATGGGTGGGCAGCCAGGCAGGCTGGCACCCTGAGTGCTCTGTCTGTCTGCCGCCAGTGTTGCGTGTTATATTGCCGTAGTATGAAAAATAAATGAAGATCCCTGCGTGAAGCTTACGATGGGCGGACAGGTGGGTGAGTGGTGTCCCTGCTGTGCTAGGAGAACCACACCCTCCCATGCTGCTGTACGTACACCAGGTATGACGTCACTCTAGTGGCCTACAGCGGATATCAGCGTAACAGTGGCTATATGGCCTGCCGTTATGCTATAATTACACGTCGCTACCTTTCCTACCTGAAACATCATTCACATTATGCGCATAATCATAAAAATACATCTGTATCCTCGTTGCCAGGCAACCAGTATGGCACCCCCAAGCCCTCCAAAGATCCGGGTCCCGACAACCCGTTCAGGCGCACCAACTCCATGGGGACGCTGTTGCCCGGGCAACACCCGTCGTCGGAGGGCAAGCGGCGGCGGAACCGCTCCAACATCGAGGTGACGACCAAGACGCCGCTAGGGGGCGTGGCGGGCGACCAGCCGCCGACGCTGACCCGGAAGAAGTCGCTGGAGCGTGCGCAGAGCGCGTCCAGCCTGGGTCCGCTGCCTCACAGCTGGGAGATGGCGTACACCGAGGACGGAGTTCCCTACTTCATCGAGTAAGTCACGACGTCAAGGCTCCCCTCACAAGTTACAAATCTTTACAAATTACAAAATCTAAGGGTTCAATTTATGAGCTTATTAAACCTCAGTTACTGATACTTAATTGGATATATTTTGGTTAAGTGGTGGTATCATTGACTGATGGGTGGTCCGGTATGCGTCTATTGATAAAGCACCCACAACCAGTTTGCCCTAGTTTAAATGCAAATGTTGAGATGCAATTGTCTTTTTTTATTCTATAGATCTTTGATCCTGATCACTCGTATCACATGCAAGGAAACCTCGAAAAATAAATATTATATTAAACATACACATAAATTAAAGAATACGTTGAACAAAGTATCAAATATATGTGTGTGGGATACGTTAGGAGACGTCACCCAATGTTATGACGTCACGTATCTGGTGTGATGACGTCACGTATTGTTATGACGTCACGCGGTTGGTTTTGCAGCCACAACACGGAGACGACCCACTGGCTGGACCCCCGCCTGGCCAAGGACCAGAAGCTCTCTCCGCTGGAGTGTCGAGAAGGAGGTCAGTTTCTCCCGAGTCCGCATGTACCTTGACCCTTGACCTCTGCTCTCCGTGTGTGTGTCGCATGTGGTCCCGTTGCCGTGGTTACATGCAGCTTCTAGTGCTCCGACAGAAGCCTCAGTCCAGCATAGCCCCTGTCTGTTCCTGTAGTGGACAACCGATTGTACGAACCGGGCGGCATGACCCAAACGCCATCCACAATGACTTAACCTGTTCGTGCTGGCGGATGTTTTGCGCTTATGTTGATTATACTGTATGATTATGGATCTTGGATCCGATTCAGCCGTTAATTGTTATGCCCAAAGAGATTGAATGTCCCCAGTACCCCAGGGTTGTTAACGGCGTCGCGGGATTGACAAATGCAATGGGTGAACGCTTTCACGGTACAGCTGCTCAGTTCTACATGGTTGTCTTATGATTTCGTCTGTCACTGCCTGTTTTTAGGCACTTTCACCATGCGGGTTCGCAGACCTTTCTATTTCAGACAAAAATAGCCTTTTATGTGAGTGATCATATCGGAGTTTACTTTGAGTTTGAATACCGAACGCTTGCATCAACGGGTCTGTTCTCTTTGTCACCATGGTGCTTAACATGGTATGTTAATGAGGCTTTCTTCCCTCTGGTCTCGTCCAATACATATCACGCGATACCTCACGTGGGCCACCATTACAAACGTGAAGTCGTGAAATTAGGTTTCGATATGTGAAGTCTTGGAATGTGGTCTCCATATATCAAGTCTTGGAATGAGGTCTCCATATATCAAGTCTTGAAATGAGATTTCGATATGTGAAGTCTTGGAATGAGGTCTCGCTACGTGAAGTCTTGAAACAAGCTCTCGATATGTGAATTCTTGGAATGAAGCCTCCATGTAAAGAAAGGTTTATTTTGAGCCATTTCAGTCTTCGCGATATCATTCATAGTTTGTAGACTGTGACCGATGACATTGATCAAACTATGTGTTTATATGTTATGTTTGACAATACCTTTGCCTGCAGCTAGATATTATCTAGTGTCGATGGGTATCTCGCATTGATAAAGGAGCTTTCCATGTATATCTGTCAGTTGTAGGCTGCCAGTTTTAAAAACATGAAAGCCACATTCAGTTTTACACGCCATTTAGGTCAGTGCTCCGTTGTCGTCTAAAACTGAGATAAAACATATGGAACGTTTATCGACATTGACAAAACGACGCCGACCAGAGTGCTGCATGTCCCCGCCCTAACCCATTTAGTGTGTCACACGAGGAATGTCCCTTTCTGAAGTCCCTTTCTCCCTCCTTTCGTCCAGTCAGCACGTCTGTCACGATCCTGCTCTGCCCCCGACACGTGGCTCTCGCCTCGGTCTTCCAAAGTCGGATGTTCTGATCTGGTCTATTATGTCCACCTAGCGGTCCTTATGTACGATCTTCCAGTACTCTCCCAAGTGGCTCCCCCTGGTGATTAGGATGTGAATGATGGTGGTGAAGTCGTGAAGTCTCCATGCGCACTGACTTATGGCCACATCTTCTTAAGCAACGGCGTACCCCACTAAATTCTTACGCTTTGATCTCTTTTGATCATGCATTAATATTCTTAAGATGTGAGGTAACCGAGGTCGTCCGATCACTCCATGAGTGCCGGCAACTAGGTGGGGATATGTTGAGGGGATGTATGATGGTTGGTTGGTTGTATATTCAGGACGCGTGAGTGAGAGATGGAAGGGAGAGTGGAGACTGTCCCCGGGGGTAACCCGGGATGGAGGGGCTTGGGGGGGGGGGGGGAGGGGAGGGAGAGAACCGGATTAGTAGAATGTATTGAACGATACAACACACCTCTAATGGCACAAAGCTATAACCGTACTCACCTACAATGGTACACACTTGTAACGATGCTCACCGTTAATGGTACACACCTATAATGGTGCACACCTGTAATGGTGCACGCGTGTAAGGATGCACACCTATGATGGTAACACTTGTAATGGTACGCACCTATGATGGTGCACACCTATAATGGTACACACCTATAATGGTACACACCTATAATGGTGCACACCTGTAATGGAGCACACCTGTAAGGGTGCACACCTATGATGGTAACACTTGTGATGGTACATACCTATAATGGTGCACACCTATAATGTGCACACCTGTAATGGTACACACCTGTAATGGTACACACCTGTAATGGTACATAAATTTTATGGTGCGCACGTCTAGCGATAGATATGTAGCCCTACGAGGCGACCGGGACAGCTCGTAATATCCAGTCACCTGGTAACGGTCGCTGGATACCTGGATACCCCCCCCCCCCCACCCCCACCCCCGCTGTAGGCATCCCACCACGTGATACAAGGCGCTAGTGTCGCTGAGGTGTTGTAAATTCCGGCTGAAGTCTCGCGATGTTTGTATTGTAAAGCCGACTGCGCTGTCCACACGACATAAGCGATCGGCAGACCATATATCATGGCTTGTTGAAGAGCTTTTACCGGGCTGTACTGATAAGGATCCCCTCAGTTCATGAATGTATAGGTGAATACTCCTGCCCCCCCACCCCCTTGAAAACATACTTGCTGTCTCCCCCCCCCCCACCGTACCCCCCCCCCCCCCCGGCCCACGTGCCCCAGACCCCATAGGATTGGGTTATCTTCAGCGATAACTGATTGGTCAGCGAAGTCGCGGGTTCGAATCCGACTGGAATGATGAGCTCACCTCACCGTCGCCTGTGACAACCTCACCGCCTCTGATCTAATGACCACCACCAAGTACAGGTCTAACGTAGCGGCTTCCTTTTAGTGTTACATACACAATATCCTGAAAATCGTTACCATGACAACCGAAAACTGCTCGCGGGAAGAGGCACTTTGTACCCTTTAAACTGTGGTTCCACGCGACACTTCCGGGCTTCTGGATCTGTTGTCTGACTGTTTATATTACGGCTCGTTGAGTATGTCCGGGTGTCCGGATATGACCCCATCTGAACCATTCACATCAGAGTTCTGGTATAATTTCCGAGCCTTCTGTGTTAATAGTAATGATATAGTTTATGATGTCCGTCTGGATTTCCAGGACGTAGGCTTCCGGATCAGCTGTGGCTCGTACTGCTGGCATGTTTCAACAATCAGGATCAGGGGATTGCCTTGCGTCCGCTTTGTCCCCGGCCAATCCGGGTCGTTGATTTTTGCGCCATTCCTTGTGGCAAAATCCGCCCACGATGAACATCTGTTGCTGATCTCATGTTCCCGTCTCCTTCCTTCTCATTGCTCCCTCTCCCACTCCCTCGCCTCCCTCTCCCACTCCCTCGCCTCCCTCCCTCTCAAACTCACCCCCTACCCCTCACCTCCCTGCCTCCCGTGCCCGCCTCCGCCATCGCCCCCGCCCCCGCCCCCGCCCCGCCCTCCGCCACCGCCCCGGCTGGTATCTAGATCTTGTTTCATCCCACGTTATATGCCCTTTACCCCCGTCCCCCCCCCCCTCCTCCCCCCCCCTCCTCCTGCCATCGCTTACCCCCAACCCATGGCTTGAGCAGTACCAGTTGTACCCCACTCCCCCCTCCCAGCCCCACGCCACACCCCTGCGGTTTTTGCGTCTTTTAATACGCTCTGCCCCTGGGTGCATTGGATTCATCCCAGTCTTCTCCCTCGTTTTCCCCTTTTTCCCCAGCCGTTCCCTGGGCGTTCCCGCCCCACGTGGGGGCCGTTAGCCGCTCGGGCGCACGCGGGAAGGCGCCCGCTGGGGTGCGTGGGGCCGGTCCGCCGCCAGGGCCACGGGGCCGCGGAAGGGGCTTACAGGGAGGGCCTGGCTGGCGTGTCGGCGGGATCCGGGGCCTGCATCCCGGCTAGCCGACCGACTCCCCCAGTCACTCGGGCTCACTGACTCAGTCAGACGGCTTCAGGACTTGCACCTCAGACTGCGCAGCTAGCTGTTTACATATAGAGTCTAAGCCCGCGGGCCGCACTGCTGGGGCGAACAACCCTGGGTACCCCTACGGCTACCCCCTCCCTCCCTCCCTCCCACTCTCACCCGCCTCCCCTCACGTCTTCGCTATATTATGGTGAGGCGAGCGGTGCGAGGGAGACAACTGGACTAAGTAAAACTAACTTACCAACAACCAACCCTTGGGTAGGCGGCAGACCCACAGCTGGCATCTTTCCACCACAGCCTCCTCCTCGGCTCAACTACAACACAGCCGCCTCAGCACCGACTCCAACGAGCAGACGACACTCGGAGTCTTTTAGCGGGAAAGGCCGGCGCGGTAGTAAACATGACGGGACTTTTATAGCTTACAAGGCGGTGCAAACAGCTTAATGGCGCAGACGGCGGGCGTGTTTCTCCTGGCCGGGCACTCGGCTTGGCTTCCCGCGGCCCCACCCCGGGGATACACCCAGAGGATAAAAAGAGAAGGAGGGAGGTAAATAAACAAGGTTTGGAGGAAAGTTTTAGCAGCGCAAACGGTGGCCTTTGCTGCCCTAAAGACGTTGCGCGGCCCGCAATCTGTCGGCGCTGGGGAGAAACCCCCCCTAGCGGCCGATCCCAAGGCGACGGACACTCACTCGTCCGAGAAAGTGCGAGAAAAGTTACCAGTTGAGTGTGTATCAGTCGCCTCTCCTTCCTCGCGTCCTTCCTTCCTTCTTGTATTATCGCCCACGTCCCTGAGTGGCCCTTGCCAAGTTTTGCTGTCAGCGATGCGCTGTGTTGAGTATATACTTCCTGTGCCTCTCTCTCTGCCTGCATAAAGGCTGGGCGCGGGGAAGTTGTATTCGTGTGTGTTGTCCTCCACTGGCCGGTTCCAGCCCTGTGGGGGTGTCACCGGGATAGGCAGCAGCGACACGGGAACATGGCCGAGTGATGGATTACGACGCGCTACGGTGATCGCGTACCCACATTGTGACGTAATAACTCCTGAGATAGGGTGCCGGCCTCTCAGCATATATACCCCCCTGACCCGTACACGAGGAGGACTCACCGATAGTGTCAGCCGGTGACGTTTATAATGCCTTGGATCTTCATTCTGATCTGCAATGGACATAAAGACCAGAGATACCGAAGCCAATCAGATGACAAGGTGCACCTTCGCGGCTCGTGAATGCTGATGCGTTCTCTGCCCCTGGATATAAATGTTGACGGTCCAGTAGGGGTGCACAATATATCGCTGCAGACTGGTCATCGGCCAAAAAAACTTAGCGTGAAGGATTGTCACGCCACCTATCGGTGATAGTGTGATATCACCATAAAGGAGGATAACAGAGCTGGGGTTGGGCGGGGGTGTACGGCGGCCAGAGGTGGGGTTGGGCGGGGGTGTACGGCGGCCAGAGGTGGGGTTGGGCGGGGGGTACGGCGGCCAGAGGTGGGGGTGTGGGCGGGGGTACGGCGGTCAGTGTTTCAGCGGTGTTACAGCAGTGGGTGGATCTCCTTATCTCCAGCTGGTCCTCCCTCCCTCCCTCCTGTTGCCTGGCGGTGGTGGTGAGTGAGTGACTGACCCACCCGCTCCCTGGGAAGAGACAGATCTGGAGCGACCCAGCGGGCCCGCTGGGGTGATCCGGAGAGCGCTCTGTATTGTGTGTGTATACCACTACCCGGTCTGCACCTCCCCGGCGTCCCCGTTCATCTCACAGGGTACAAAGGTTTTCCAAGCATTCTGGATATATGGACCGGCGATGAAAACGGCGTCGGTCGATTCAAGGCGTTGGGGCTTCATCGCGTGTGTTGTTTGCGGGTCCGGATTTCCACCCGTTGGTGCAGCTGTCTGGCGCACCCCACTCGGACTCGGCCCTGGAACGCTCCTGAAGATATCCACCATGCGTGGCGGTCGGGATTTGGTGATAAGGACTTCTTCGGTTCTGTCTGGATAGGAAGGATTATCGCGTATTGGGAGGTTGCGGAGTCCATTCACTCACCACAGTGGCGCGGACTGAGCACGGCCTCTCGGCTCTCGCTGTTACATTAACGGAGTCGGCAATACGGAAATCTCCTGGCGGCGGTGGCGTTTCGGATTTATCGGATATGATTTGGATAACGGCTGACATGGAGTAAATCAACGAAAACATCATGGTACAGCGAAAGGGGGATACTGACGTCATCGTGACGTCATCTAGCGTCGAGGGGGGTACAACCCCCACCGGCCGCGGTCAGGCTGAGGGTCAGGCTGAGACCCCCTGCGGGTCCCAGGGCGAACCCCCGCCCCACTCAACCTCCACAACTGACGTATCGACCCCCGGGGGCGGGGAGGGGGCTCACGAGTGTCCTGGGTGTTGCCTGAAGCCCTCGGCCGACCCCCTGACCACTGAGGCACCGACGTTTGTCTCGGAGTGTGCGGACTGTAAGCGGGTGGTCCGCTTCATACAGACTAAAGGTAGGTCAAGGTGACTGGAAGTACGGGGGATCCGAACGGGGGCTGGGGGGTGGTGGAGGGGGGGGGGGAGACCACTGCATCGGCTCAATTAGTGGATGGGAAGAGGGGTACAATTATACACCGCAAGCATACGAGGAGACGCTTGTTCGTGTAGGTTCTAACCCTGGCCTGAATAATTAATGAGAACCCACCAACCGGTCACGTCTGAGAGTAAAACATGTAACCGAATGTGCATTGACTTTATGGGGGTGGCATCTGCCGTGGCCGTTACTATAGTGAAACGTTCATTTTGCATTGGTGGTCTATGTGGGATTCGAACCTCATCCGTCGCTTGCCCTTAACTTCTATGATCTTTGTCACCAATATTGGGTTGCCCCATGACATTGATATCTGTCTGAGCTCTCCTGGGTCCGATGGCGGCATGTTCTGACACCAAAGCCGGGCATGTTAGCGGGGACTTGCATGGCGACTTAATGGCTTTAGGGCCACTCTCAATGTGTCAGGGCGACGCCTAGCGAACGTTTCTTTTGCTTTGGAGTGGATGACAATTGTGTGTCAATAGGAAGATCGATACCAACATTGTGCGTGAAGTGAAGTGAAGTGATACGGTGTAAGTGACCTACGAGGTGTGATGAAACGCCCCCCCCCCCCACCGCCCACCCCCCTACCCCACCATGAGCCGTGCATATACTGTCCTTTTATCGGCGCAATGTCACTGGAAGTCATTAGTGACCGGGTTGTCGTGGTCGTCTTTCGGGTCACGTGGTTGGGTGGCGTGCTCACAGAAGGCGTTGCTGCGGTAACGCCGTTCAATTGTCATAAACCTGTTGAATGGTTGTATTGCAATTTCCCGCTTGTTCGCTCGCCTGACAAGCCGGAAATCACAAGCATCTCGACAGCTTTTTACCGGAACAAGTCTAATCCTACCTGGATTATTGCAACGGAAATGCTACACTTGCGACAACTGTTTATCGAGCCCCAAAGTTGATTTTTTATATTGAATTCATTAGTTAACGTTGATAAAATAACCGGTGGACGATAAATACGCGAAGTAGAAGATGAAATGATGGTTAAAGCTACAAAAGACAAGCTTCCCCGTCGTAGGTTTCTTTTACGGGGGTTAAAAACGCTGGATTAGCCGGCAGGTGTGGCCTTGAATGAGATTGCGGTGTTTGGCAGGTGAAAAACAATTTGACGGACTAAACCTTTCCAGATTGCATGGTGAGCGTTTTTGGCTCCTTGCAAATTTGCTGTTAGTTGACTGTGTAACATTCATGGGTGAGGTGGACTGGGGGCGAAAGGCAGCCTGCTGGAGAAACGTGGGGGTGAGATACCTGTGGTGGAGGGGGTAAGTGGGGGGGGGGGGGGGTCCCATGATTATGAGGACGCTTGTGTTGATTTGTGTGTTTCGTGAAGAAGAGAGCCGGTCTGGCTGGCTGGTGGGAGGAAGCTGAATCGTTTATTTATTCCCCCTTCTTTCGTCTCTCCTTAATATTTTGCCTAATTGATAGGCACCCTGCTCAGCGGCGGCGTTTTACGAGTCCGCCCTCAGGCTGTAGGAGAGGTGGTGGAGGAGGGGGCAATGGAGGGGCTGGAGAACGTCTCCATGGCTGTAACACAGGGGAGTTTGGTTGGTTACCCCCCCCCCCCCCACACATACACACACCCTCCTCCCCCCCGCCCACCTCTCCCCGTCGCTCGTCCATCTCCCCTGGACTACAGCCTCGTGTTCGGGGAGGTTTTCTTGGTGAAATACCGAGGTCAGGAACTGTGTGTGGCAGGGTTTACGAGCGAGCGATATTTTACGGGTGATGCAAGGAGCTGCATGGGGAGATGTACCCTTCCCCCCGCCCCGCACCCCCCCCCCCGCCCTCGCTCCGTATCCCTATCTCTGGTCGCCATCAGAGGTGGGGGTGTGGGTGGGGGGCGGGGTACGGCGGTCAGAGGTGGGGTGGGGCGGGGGTGTACGGCGGCCATCCACCTGTTGCTATGGACCAAGGTTACACCATTTCTTTCTGGATCTGTCCCGACCACCCGATACACCTCAAGGCCCCCTACACCCCCACCCGATGCACCTCAAGGCCCCCTACACCCCCACCCGATGCACCTCAAGGCCCCCTACACCCCCACCCGATGCACCTCAAGGCCCCCTACACCCCCACCCGATGCACCTCAAGGCGCCCTACACCCCTACCCGATGTACGTACGGTACCACCACTCACCTGTTAGTACGCCTCACCAGCCCCCTCCTGTCCATGCTACTCCCCTATCTTCACTCGTACGACCCTGGGAGAGGAGCAGTCATAGTTGCTTCTGCATAATATCTTGAAACCAAGAAAGCTTGCTTGATCTGTCCGTCCACCCATCGGGGTCTATGCCACAACGTTAGTTAGGTCACAACACCCTGACCTACTTACACTGGGGAGCCTCCGTGGTCGCAAGGTGGCGTCTTCGACCCCAGACCGGACTAGGTTGCTGGTTCAAACCCCCTCTGTGACTGGCGTATTCATCTCGTCTAAGTTTTTTATTATCCGAAAAAATGCAGGGTACAGTACATTTGCACACAATACACACAGCATATGTCAACATCGCTGTTATGCAGCGCCCTGTATACACCCAACAGAACAAAAACGTCAGGAATATTCTCGTTTTCATCTAATCATCTCATGGTCTCGGGTTCCTTGTCTCATGTGTACACAACAATGGCCTAAAGCACCAAATCATTCTTTTAAACCTACTTTTGTTTTTCAAATCCTTCATCGTAATTTGTTGACTAACGTCTTAGACTTTACCACGTTCATTGATGCTCTCCCAAAGTGAGTGATGTACATTTGTCCGAGACACGTGGCTCCAAGGTCAAGGCTGTAAACATTATTGAGCCTCTGCAACACACCTCAGAAGGAACTGATCAGCCCTGCCCGACGCCCAGTGGTATCCAGTATCCGGCAGACGCACAGAGATGGATCTCTCTTCAGGAACCTCCGCCTCCAATGTTTATCTGGCACAGATCATTGGCTCAGTGTTTACCTCACGGAGATCATTAGTCCCCCCCCCCTCCCCACCTCACCTCCCCCGCCGGGCTGTCAGATTACTCGGTGGCATGTATTACGTACATGCCATACAAGCACGTGGCGGGTTTGGATGCACATGTGACGGGTGATCGTGTAAGCCGGTTCAGAATGGAGTCTGATCGAGTGGGAAGATGTAAAACCTATCTCTCTCGGCGGGAGCAGTAACCCCGATGGAGGGTGAGGCCTGCGCAAAGTCACATTGAGTGCATCAAGAGTTATAGCCCGGTGGGCACTGAAAGCCACGAGTACGGGTGGATCTACTAGATGTTGACCCCGATTAACCGGTTGTGGGTTCGATTCCCTATCTTCTGACTGCCTGTTTTCGATTATACCTGTGGTGGTGGTGATAATGATGATGATGGTGATCAGGTGTCAGATGGTGATAATTGTCAATATACCAGATGATTATGGCAGATGGTGATAGATGCCAGATGTTTATGTCAGACGGTGATGCTGGTAAAGATGCCAGATGATTATGTCAATGGTGATGATGATAAAGAAGCCAGATGTTTATGTCAGATGGTGATGCTGGTAAAGATGCCAGATGATTGTGTCAATGGTGATGATGATAAAGAAGCCAGATGTTGATGTCAGATGGTGATGATGGTAAAGATGCCAGATGATTATGTCAGATGGTGATGATGGTAAAGATGCCAGATGATTGTGTCAATGGTGATGATGATAAAGAAGCCAGATGTTTATGTCAGATGGTGATGCTGGTAAAGATGCCAGATGATTGTGTCAGATGGTGATGCTGGTAAAGATGCCATATGTTTATGTCAGATGGTGATGCTGGTAAAGATGCCAGATGATTGTGTCAATGGTGATGATGATAAAGAAGCCAGATGTTTATGTCAGATGGTGATGCTGGTAAAGATGCCAGATGATTGTGTCAGATGGTGATGCTGGTAAAGATGCCATATGTTTATGTCAGATGGTGATGCTGGTAAAGATGCCAGATGATTGTGTCAGATGGTGATGATGGAAAAGAAGCCAGATGTTTATGTCAGACGGTGATGCTGGTAAAGATGCCATATGTTTATGTCAGATGGTGATGCTGGTAAAGATGCCATATGTTTATGTCAGATGGTGATGATGGTAAAGATGCCATATGTTTATGTCAGATGGTGATGATGATAAAGAAGCCAGATGTTTATGTCAGACGGTGATGCTGGTAAAGATGCCAGATGATTATGTCAATGGTGATGATGATAAAGATGCCAGATGATTGTGTCAATGGTGATGATGATAAAGAAGCCAGATATTTATGTCAATGGTGATGATGATAAAGAAGCCAGATGTTTATGTCAGATGGTGATGATGGTAAAGATGCCAGATGATTATGTCAGATGGTGATGATGGTAAAGATGCCAGATGATTATGTCAGATGGTGATGATGGTAAAGATGCCAGATGATTGTGTCAATGGTGATGATGGTAAAGATGCCATATGTTTATGTCAGATGGTGATGATGGTAAAGATGCCAGATGATTATGTCAGATGGTGATGATGGTAAAGATGCCAGATGATTATGTCAGATGGTGATGCTGGTAAAGATGCCAGATGTTTATGTCAGATGGTGATGATGGTAAAGATGCCAGATGATTGTGTCAATGGTGATGATGGTAAAGATGCCATATGTTTATGTCAGATGGTGATGCTGGTAAAGATGCCATATGTTTATGTCAGATGGTGATGATGGTAAAGATGCCATATGTTTATGTCAGATGGTGATGATGGTAAAGATGCCAGATGATTATGTCAGATGGTGATGATGGTAAAGATGCCAGATGTTTATGTCAGATGGTGATGATGGTAAAGATGCCAGATGATTGTGTCAATGGTGATGATGGTAAAGATGCCATATGTTTATGTCAGATGGTGATGCTGGTAAAGATGCCATATGTTTATGTCAGATGGTGATGATGGTAAAGATGCCATATGTTTATGTCAGATGGTGATGATGGTAAAGATGCCAGATGATTATGTCAGATGGTGATGATGGTAAAGATGCCAGATGTTTATGTCAGATGGTGATGATGGTAAAGATGCCAGATGATTATGTCAGATGGTGATGATGGTAAAGATGCCAGATGATTATGTCAGATGGTGACTGGTGATGGATAATGGCTAGATGGCAATGACACTGCCAAGGTGTTCGGATTCCCAAGTTGCACTATGAATATTATCTTCTCCCTATGTTGGTCTGAGCGTTTATTTGAATCCTCCAAGCCCCAATTTCGTCCTCCGTCGCATCTGTTCCCTGGCCTCCATCTTAATTGATTATGATTCGCTAAATGCTCTCATTTCCGGTCACGCGCTCTTTAAAAGGATACTTTGATGTCTTCAGCGTCCCGCTATCGTGGCTCAGGCCGAGAGGGGAGGGGGGTGGGATCATGCCGGGGGAGTGGGTAGGGCGGTAGGATAAGGCCCCGTGGGGGGGTGGGGGGGCTCTTAGCCAGCATGCCTGACGAGGACATGGCGTTTGTTGTCGATGGTAATATTTCGACTTTCTGCCGTAATATGATGTTTTGCTTGTCTGTTGCCAAAGTTCTCATGACGATCACAAAGACCCCAGCACATGCGTTGTGCGTTAAAGACACGTTTCCTGTGGGCATTAATCTATTTAGTAAAGTGTCATTTATAAGGGTCTTCGTCGCCTCTCTCGTTCCGACTCGGATGACGAACATCCGCATTCAGACTAGTGATTCCATTTATGTGGGGTACTGTCATCGATATCACCATTTTAAAGGGACACGTATATAAAGCAACAACAGGTCTATAGACTGCTGTTGTGATCTGATACAGCGTTGGACACGTATCCGCGCTGATCGCTCTTTATATATAAGGCTACAGAAGGCAACATGGAGGCTGTATGTTAGTTAAAATATTCCCCACACATCTCGTGTGTAGGCAGTTGTGGGTCATAATTATGTAGGGTTACATACAGCAGGCGAAATGGAGGCCACGGGATGTGTTTGGTGTACTTCGCGCCTGGATATCAGTTAAAAATACTCTCCACTCATCTCGTGTGTAGGCGGCTGTGGGTCTCAATGTCTGTATTATCACCCTGTTGGTTAATAGGGGAGAACACTATCTCAGCCACTCCCAGGGGATTGCTAGCGGATCTCGACACGATTTTCAACATGAAGTTTTTGCCTCCTAAAATGTCATGTTGCCGGAAGTTTGACGTCACGCGATATTTCGTTGTGTGTGAACTGCTGGTCGGTGTTAGTTCTTGCAGTGGGTCCCGGAGGCGGGGGGGGGGGGGGAGGGGGCATGATTAATGTGGACCGGGGTATGGGTGTAAGGTCGGACATGTGCACACTTGTGACGAGAATCTTGACCAACGAGCGACGGAGGAATGCGGTCAGGTCCAATAGGTCAAGTGCTGGCTTCAAGCAGAAGACAACTGTGGTGCGAAGTCAATTTTATGTTAACATGAGATGTTGACTCGCCTTTGATAACCCATTGATAAACAGGTCACCGCTAATGTAAATATAGACCTTCGCCTTCCCACCCTTGTACAGAGTGGGATAAACGTGCACTTTCCGTGAATTAAATTCAACTCTGTGGGGAAAACACGTTTGGTGTTCGTGGTAGAAACCACATGGTGTTTAAATACATAAATGTATGGATATTACATGTAATATAACCTATATTATAGTACATATACTTTGCAATTTATTAACAAGTAACTAACGATGTATTGCACTTGCAATTTCCCATGTAGCATGTAATACATGCATCTTAATTAACAAACAAATTATGGTGTCTGCTTGAGTCGCACGATGGCGTAATAACTCCATAGATTCACAGTCTAAATTTCATTCAGCTGCGCAATAGCTGGCTGATAGCTGGCTGATAGCTGGTACTCACTAAGATTCTAAGCGCCAAAAGTCTTATAGCTGTGGCGTAGTTGATGTCTGCAAAAGATATCGGGTGAAAACTAACGAGGTTAGGCCCCACTGTTATTGACACCATGCCTATGCAGTTTTGTTATAAACGACCAGTACACCTCACAGCGATCCGCTGTGTTTGTACGGAGGGGGGCCCCCCGCGTAGGCCAGTGTGGCTCCTCAACGTGGTGATCCTGTCAACCGGGATGACTGTACCCCGCCACTTTGATGTAGTCTTCCATTACCAGTTCGTACATTCCATTAAGCTGTTTTAATGTTAAACTTGTTTCTAGTTTGTCGTTGTATTAGTTCTATCCATGTCTCGAGTATAAGAAGATAGAGACATGTATAGTTGGAGGTAGCTTGTGGTGATAATACAGTGGAACCGTGACAGTCTGGAAATCCAGATGTGACGTGTACCGCGTGGCTGTAGTCCGCAGGCAGTGGCGGTGCCATAACACAGTGAAACGCTGGTATCATGTACTTGAACATCTCTGCCATGACACCAGTGTCAACCACAGCTATAACTGTTATACATACCGATGAGTCCGGGTAATTGTCTCTGGTCCGTAAACGGCATTACCATGTGGATCTCGTGGTCTCTCACCACAGTCTCGGGATAACGGGGGGTGGGGGGGTGGGTGGGGGCGAGGCTCTTAATGAATGGCGCTGGGCCGTAGTGATTCCCAGACAGGGACGACGGGGGTTGTTGGGTGCGGGGTCGGATGACGAAGGGGCCGTTGAAGGTTGGGGTAAGTATTCTCTGCGGGGGGTTAAGTTAATGTCCCTGCAGCTGCCATCGCCCGCTGGGATCAGGTGTGGCGGGATGAACATTAGGGTGAAGAGCTCTGCTCGTCCCACCGCAAAGTGGCTCGGCGTGGGGAAGTAGGGGGTCCCCCTCCCTCCCTCTCTCCCTCGCAGACGCCGTAATGATGATGATCTTGACGATGTATTTGATAGCTACAGTGCTCAAGATGGTGTCATATCTAACAAAGCAGTTTTGACCTTTCATTCGGGGACAAGACACTAAGAGGATGCAAAATCATGATGCAACAACAGAGCATCACTATGCAATGGGGTCTTGATCTGCGGGCGAATATATTATACATGTAGTATACATTTACTATCTATGATAATAAAACCTTAGACGTGAGATTAGAGTTGGTCGGTAGTGTGGCGAATTATTTTACATGCATCAACCGCCAAAACCTGCTTCTGTAATCATAGGTGTCGATACTATGCTTTAACAGAGATAAACAACTGAAGTAATGGATTCGCTTGGCCAATCCACTATCCTCACTCCTCGTTTATCTAGAATCCACCACATCCCTGTTCTACGAATACATACCTTACATAGTACTGGATAAGACCGACGAAATCGCAAACTGGAACGACTTTTATAGATCATCCCGAAATGTATTTTTCGCTGGGACTACATCGTAGTTACACTTGAGATTGATGTTTACGTACTGCAGCGTCGAGGATTGCTCAGTAAAACAAAGTAACCGCGTACCGCTAATCGTTAGAAGAACACAAAAATGATGAGGGGCGTGTCCGCTCTCTCGCACCGTGTTGTCATATCTGGGGGGCCACGACCGCGTTATGACGGCTGCACCGACTGCACTGCACTGGGAGGGGGGGGGGGGGGGGCGGCGTTCTCATAGAATGCGGCGAAACAGTGATATGTATGAGTGGCCCATCCGACGTCCGCGTAGTCTCCTTGAAACGTGGTTCAGATGAAGGTTAACCAAGGCTTTGAAGAGTTACGTCGTTACCCCCTTCACCCTCACCCGTAAGTGTCGAACCTCGGCCAACCTAAAGTGCCCCCCCCCCCCACACTTTGTTTTCTTCAAGTCTGGATCCTCTCTGGGCGAAAATGTAAATAGATCTATTAAGTACATTATGTGTGGGCTTCGGGGGGCGGGAGGGAGGTGGTGGTAGAGGCATTAAGTGGCGTGATCAATACGGGAGCTCCAACAACTGGTGTTAGAACATACACGCTAGGCTTATTACTGCAGCCCTTGTATGGGATTACGTAATATCTGTTGAACCACGCCCAAGCCATTTCCTGGTGTTCTCTGTTGTTTTTGTACACCATTTGAGCCACTAAACAACAAACAGACCGGGTCCCACCTTCTGACTCGCAGGCTCACTTCATTGCTTACCCCAAGGTCAGTGGCAGGGTACTCCCATCCGGTCTACACGTCGCGGGTTCGAACCCCGCTCACAGTGTGGGTTTTGTGGTCATCAAAATCGGTTCTCTTGAACCGCGGAGTTACCCCACACTATAGTTTATAACTACTGGCTTAAACACCAATACCAGCTGCCATTCCGTTCAGCCCCCCCCCCCCCCCCCCGCCTCCTTCTCATATGTACCGCCATCCGCTGTAGTCCTATCTGTCTTTGAAATAGGCAAGGAGTCAAAGGTTTACCCCCTTCGTTGCCATGGTTATCGCCTGTGTCGGAAGCCTATATCTGTGTGACACAGGTGTGGACGAGGGCTGCTCGCAACAGTCATCATTGTGCAGCTGATGAGTCATCAGAATCACAGACAGATACTTATATATATATATATATATATATATATATATTAGTCCCGCCGGGAGACGGAATCGACAAGATGTCTGGGACCCTGTCTGGGTGGAAGACGGCATTCTAGACATGTACATTTCATGTCCCCAGACACTGATGTGGAGTCTGAAAAGTTTTTACGGCCCTCTCCCCAAGATAAAGAAGGACGTTGGGACAGGCAAAGCCCATATAGTGCCGCACACATGGACGGGGCGAAATGGCTTAACACTGTAGACTGTCCTTTATTACATCTGTCGGGAGTCTGCTCCCGGTTTGTCCGTAAGGCGTTCGTGGATACTTTTAGGACAGGGGGAAACGCCAACTTGGTATGCAACAAGCAGTTAAACGTGCGCGACGACATTCGCTTGACGAAGACAGCTGTACGGGTCAACTGAGTTAGTATGTATGCCAGGTTTGTTTCACTTCCGTTGGTACACATAATAGTATGCACAATGTTGGACGCCGGAAATAATTAGAACTTTAATTAGCGTGGGGCGCATCGCTTTGATGGAGCAGGCATGTGATACACTTAATGTTTCCTATCAAGGACACGAGAAACACTCATTGAATATCGTGTCTACATCTGTGTAACTTGTTCCCGCTGTCATCTGCTGTAATCACGTTACATGGAAGTGACAAACTGAAGCTTGGTGACATCAACAAAACATCGAATAATAATGAAAGTATATTATACACTTACAACTGCTGCAGGAATTTGTATGAACTGTGCTAGTTATTAATTAGTTATTGCTATGTCACTCGCCATTATAGCCATTGTTATTTTTTCATTCACCGAGGTTTATGTGACATTCCATATGTGACGAACTCTACATGACACCTGTTTGTTTCCTAGAATATTGTGAGCCTATATTGTTCGGTTGAATATTGCGTTGCTAATTGTCCTCTTTGTTTTTTTGCTACTATCATAAGTGAATGAAATGTGTGACCTGTATTAAAATGTCGTCTGCTGCGAGGTGAAAAGCGCGCCATGGTGACTCGTCTCCTCGATGCACGGCTCGTGCACACCGCGTGTACACCACATGTACGCCGCGCGCGCTCGCGACACGTGAAGTACGTGGCGCGTGCAGCGTGTCATTGAGGTCACAGCACTGGACCATGACCCGTCGGGGAAGATGGGGTGGAGGCGCTGGTTACTGGGGATGTTAGGAGGGGTGGCAGTATGGTATAACTGAGGGGTGGGGTGGGGTGGGCTCATCCCTTGTTATCGATGCGACCAAGAGAAAAGGCGCGTCTCCTTTCACCTGCGCTGGTCAGGCAACACCGTTGATTGGCAGCCGCACTCCCACCCTCACCTCTCGCTGCTTCGGGTCAGCCTTGAAGACCACCCCTTTGCCCCTGCACCCCCCCCCCCTGCCTCAACCCCCACCCCCCAGCAGCACCAGCAGCTGCTTACCTGCCCAGTAGTTGGCGATGGTGCTGGTGATGACACGGTTGGTGAACACCAGCCCCATCGCCAGCCCTATCGCCAGCCCCCTCGCTCTGTCAAGCAGACGACAGACACCTCCCACTCAGCCCTTGTAGTAATCGGTGGCGGGAAAGCGCCCCAGGGACAATGCTCGCTGATGGCCGCGATGTCACAGCCACAAAACTAGATGGAATAACATATCACGGCTGTGGTAACAACACCAGGAAGTGGGAGAGTGCGCTCAGGATGTGAAGCGGATTGCTCACATATTATCTATAAACGCCTTCAAACGTACTTCGGTGTCTTCAGTGACATTTCTTTGAACATGTCTTGGTCTCAGATTGGATACTTACAACGGCGCCATCTGTTGTAAGATTTTGAAGTGGGGGTGCCATGACCATTCTCAACGTGACAGGTGGGTGTCGTCGCTGACAGACGGTCGCGATATGTTTTTGGGTGCAGCGGTAGTGACCCTACACAGCGGACGCATGGTTGTAGGGGTTCAGCAGGCAATACTGTGGATCATGGGGGTAAAACACATTGCCACCCTCTACATTAGGAAGGGCTTCGAAGAAGAGAGATATTTGACCATTCGTTTGTTTGACAGTTGGGCCGGTGGGAAGGTCGATGTAGAGATGAAATGTTGGTGTTTTATTCCAGTTTTGTGTACATTTTATGCTAATTGGATCAATAAACCTCATGGGACAATGAAATGGAGATAAAACGTGCCTCAGCTGCAGGTCCGAACCCACATAGAAAAGGCCATTCATAATCATATCTTAAAAGAAAATGCAGCGGGTACTTTAGTATATTCTCCGAGAATGCTTCGGTTACCGGAAGTAACTAATCATACATATATATACATGTATATAGCCGATGCGCAAAGCCCTAAATGAAGTAGTCTATAGATGCCCTCTTTGTCGCAATGCTGAGCGTGTTTAATCTCCCGTCTGCGTGGCTCCTCAGCCCGGTTAAGGCAATGTGTGCAAAGTTTGCAAACTGCAAACACACAAACTCATTCTTTCTCACTGACGTACGATGTATACAGTATATTTGTAGACATGTACACAGGAGCTCCCCCCCCCCCCCCCCCCCACACACGTCTCTCTCCCTACCGTGTCGTGTAACTAGTGGTCCCATTCCCCTAGTCTCATTTATAAAGTGGGCTAACTGGTCCATCTCGTCGAAAATGCTCCAAGTCTCGGCCTAGGAATCACGTGGAAGCAGATCTGGAAGTCGTTGACCCCCTTCTGGGGCAGATCCACTCCCGCCTTGGCTCTTTACCGGGGAACAACAATGGCTGCGTCCAAGATGACCTCAAAGGGTTGATGTTATTACAACAACCGCAGTTGGTACCACTTACTGACACCAACACCAGCCGCCTCTGGCCGCTCTGCACTCCGCCACCAGCCGCTCACTATATGTGCCCGCTCTGTAAGCGCAGCTGGTCAGCATATCGTCACCTTCTGGTCCCTTTATAGGGCGGGCCAAAAGGTCACATCTGACCCTGCCTGATTATAGAAACGTAGAGAAATGATATCCGACAGTATTGATACCCCCCCCCCCCCACCTCTCCCCAAACACACACGCACAGTTCCTCTACCCTTCCCTGGTTGCCCAGCACGGTTTCCTTGGAGACCGTGCCGAGGTCAGATCTCAGGTGCTGTCATGTGGGATTTGACCTTTGCAGCCTTCACTGGTATTTGCAGTTTGAAAGTTGATGCCATGACGTCAGAGGTCGTTGGCTCTATTGAACGAATGATTTCAGAGATATAGACACCTGTTCCGCAGATCAGTTTGATATGTAATGGTCTTCCGTATTTCTAGATCATTAATTAAAAAAACGGATGGCGTTAGTAAGGAAGAGGAGGGGGGGGGGGGCGGGTCAAAGGTGCGGCAAACTGTCAAACGCGGGGGGCCTCCGCAATGGAGGTGGGGGGGGGGGGTGCAGAGTTATCATGCACATTTACTGTTCATATTAAAATGTTCGTGCCACGCCAAAACAACTTTAGCTCATATTAATCTGTGTTTTCACGCTCATATTATCGAGCTTTAACGCCCCCATTAGTAGAAGGGCATACTTTTTCCACTTGTTTTCGCACCTACCAATAGACGGATCCAGGCTGTCAATCATTCACTGACGTCACTGTTGCTTTTATCCAATCATGTGGTGAAAATAGGTCTTCCACGTGCGTTATGTCGGACAAACAAGTCAGTCAAATAAAGCAGCATGTCGCCTTTTTATCAGTTTCAGAGATGAGTGCTTCTCACAATATCTACCATCAGCTATGATTGTCAATTTCATACTCACGAGTAAGGAAAAAGCACTCCAGGGGCTTGATGTCGGACCCTGGATCGGTCTTTTAAACTTCTGCGAGCGAGGAAAGTGACGTCAAAGGGGAATACAAACGCATGTGCTTTTTTATATTGAGACTCAGATTCTCTCCGCTCATTGGCTTGAACTCAACGAAACGCACTCAACCATAAAAAAATACACGCCCCCGACCACAGATGTCTACGCACTGCATCAAAGCTCACCTGTCAATCTTGTGACATCATTGGGGATTTTACAAATAATGCTCAGATGGAATGCTCCCTAAAATAAACCCGCCGGATCTCACTTAGTTAGTTTAACGAACGTATTTATAGGGATATCGTGGAATAAAAAATGTAAACTCACATTAAAACAAATTGTTATTTGTCTATCTTCCGAAACCAAGTTAACTCTGAGCTAGACAAAATCGTGGCACGAACACTTTAAGCAATGCATGTTTGTTGATAAGCATGTCATGACATGACAGAACTGTTCCCTGTGTCACTAGGAAGGTGTCCTCACTAGCTGTCATGACATTTGTTAACTGGAGACCTATATAATTACTGCATTACCCAACACGAGTGCTACCTCTTCGCGCCCGGGGGCTTTTAATGGTAAATGATCGGTCGCTAAAGGGGGGGGGGGGGGCGGAATGTAGTAATGGTAGTTGGGCCTCGTTTCCTGGACGATAATTGTGCAGAAAACGACAGGATTTTTCTATTCGTGACATGTTAATTTGTACAAAATGGCCGTGATATAATATTGTCATCAAATGTGTTTTATATGTTTTCAAGTATATTTTCAACAGACAGTTGCATTACGCACCCTTGTTAGTTTAGACATTAAATCACTACTAGGACAGTGATATCTGCATCGTGTTCTTATGTACGGGACGGATTAAGGTTACAGTGCTAAATAAGGAATCGTCTTTGCGATCGAACAGATTGCGGACGTTGTAAACATTTATGTAATTAAAGGTATATGGCCAAATTATGCTGATGTCAGACCTGTAGTGCTGGCTGTTGAGTAGGAAGTGAACCCTTCGATCCCTCCTTCGTCGCTTATATAAATGTCTCGCTGTCTGTATGACATGAATACACCCTGTTTATATATATGAACTAAAGCCCTTACCGCAGAAGATCTAAATGTCATCTATGGTATCCATCCTCAGTGGTATCCCCGCAACGCTGGAGACGACATGGGCACCAATCGCCCTTGTAGCCACTATCTGTCTGTATGTCTGTCAGAAGATGACTAAATCCTCGCCAGCTCTCAGTATCAGCACCAGGGCCCGGCCTCTATTTGAAGTCCTCTCCCTCGTGTCAGCGAGATTTACAACCGAGCTACCGTCCACTGGCAGCATCGGAACGCACTCTCCTCCGCTAGGCGGCGGTGTTGTGATGACGTACAGTCAACCGGCCGAGTATGTAGTCGTAACTTTTATTAGCGCGCGTCCTTGTGTCGTGGTTGTGTCAGTCGTGATCGGACTGAGGGAGTATGTGTACAACCTATCTGGTCCATGGTCAGCCCGTCATAGTACAGCACTCAGTACTTGGTACTCCCCGCGATGTGTCCGTTATTTTTAAACGGACGAGTTAGTGACTCGAACCGAGGATAGTTTAGGTTTAGGGGGAAATCTCAAACAGAAAGCCCGGGACGGTTTCCAGAAGCTTTGGAATACTATCATGGTTTATTGGATTCACTCAATAAGTTGGAATGGTACGTCGTGGTGTTGGCGTGATTGCGTTGAGGCCGCGTGAGACAACTAGTGAGATGCGTTGGCATTTTTGTCGAAAAAAGACCAAGTTGCCATGCCTACCAACGATTGAAACTAGATCTCAATTTGATATATATGCCATCGCCATTGCGACAAGCTTGGGACTTGATGCCGCTGGTTACCAAGGATATCTCCGCGGGAGAGTCGATGTCAGTGCGCTGATCGTAAACCCAGAGGATTTACCCGCCACGTGGCTCTCGTCAATAACCAGGGTGTAGTCCCCGTGGGGCGGCGGGACCCGGATGTGGAGTTAAGATGTGTTCCCGCGCACCATGAAAGGACGTCACGTCCGGTGGGATGAGGATAATCTGTACACCATTGAACTGTACGACTCGGACGCCTGGGACGCCAACAGCGATGACGTCATCAATGGACACGCAGCGCCATCTTTGTGTGAAGATGCATTGGTGGACGTCGATTTCCTGTTGGGTTGGAAACTTCCGCCCATGTTACCGACGCCACCTGGTGTCAAACGACGTGAGCATGGTGGCGACGCCTTACGGGCAGTCCGTTATCTAATCATCATATGTAATATATTACTTCCATGTATGGTGTTTACATCTTTTTAGCTCCGATATTATGCACATCTCGGACCATATTCCGCATGATTATCTGTGAGGCCGTGTGTTACCGGCAAAGAATCTTACATGCTCCAAACGGCCATTGGTGAGGCCAACTTTAAAGCTTGACAAATTATGGCTCAGCGTAATGGTTTGCTCTCAATGGTTCACATAATTAGTGTCTGAAGCATAGGGATTGACCTGGCTGCTACTGGGGGGCCCGTTGCGTGCCGACTCGACACTTAAACACGTCTAGGGCAGTCCCGAGCTTATTACTGCTGGGAGAAAACACGATGAATGGGCGATAATATGATTACATCGACGGTGCAATCCTCGGCACGTGCAAGGTATCAACAAATTGTTTGCGTGTTTTTGTTGCTCAATATGGTTCTTCCGGTCGTTCTTCCACGACTTTCGACTCGAGAGTGCAATTCTGTCTTGGCGCTCGGCATCAGTCGGGGTTAGCACGGCACTGTAGGTGCGCCATACTACGCATGCGTGCAACAATGTGCTTGCCTGGACGTCATTTTCGCGGTCTAATCGGAATGTTGACGAGGAAAGGGACGGAGTTTGCAATGGAACGCCTGCGCGGCATTCCAATTATGCAGTTGTAGCGAGAAATACCCTAGATAAGTGCGATGAAGAAAATGGTTAAAGTGGCTGATGAAATTGCTAGAGTAGATGAGTTTGTTGGAGGGGCTGGGGTCTAAAAGGTCGGGCCTGAGCTTGTGCCCAGAGATTACCGAGACACTTAACACCATGGATAAAATGAAAACCGGGGCAGGGTCTGCCAATATATATGTGTCTGGGATGTATCCAATATGTTGTGTATGTCCCCAACGCGTGACTGAAGGCAGGGAAATGTGTTTCCCCCTCCCTCCTTACTGCCCCCTACCCCCCCCCCCCCCCCCTTCTCCCTGGTCGATGACAGTTTGATAGTGAGCCTTTTACCCGTCAGAATAGTTTTATAGCCGTTCAACCCTGGTTCACTGCCATAGTAGTATTAATAGTAGTGTTAATTGTTATGAGGTCTATGATGCGTTGTCGCTGTCATTATCGCCACAATGCATCGTTAATGGTGATATAGTCCACAATAACCCGACCGCTGCCACTGCCACGGTGCACCATTAAGTTTATTAGGGTTCAGCGTTAACGCTAGCATTGGTGCGGCACTTGGTGCCCTGGCTTTACTCGGGAACTAAATGCTGACCTGCCTGTGCTGACCTCTACCGGTGTGCTCAGAGTTACCAGCGGCCTGTGTCCGCCGATAGTTTGCCGGACAGTACTCTCGGACTCTCAGAAGTACTGACGGCGTTGTGTACTCTGTGTATGGCGACGGTGGCGCTATATAGCGACTACCCAATTAATTGATCCGCGGGCGCCCAGTTCAGCCACCAGGGGCACAGGAGTGGCCTAAAACACCAACCTATCATGTCGACCCGATGCCTTATCATGATGGTCATGGCTGCGTCAGGTCTGGTCCTCTTGTGACGGAATCGAACTTGACGCAGAACGCATTTTGGGAGAGGAGTCCACGGAGATAGCGAGATAGCGCTGTCATCTGGATCCAGGGGCCTGTTCCGGAAGCGGCCATCGCGTCCGGATCACTCGTCACCCTCTTAGCGGTGGCCGCCGTGATCTACAATAGCCGCCTTATGCCTGCCTCCCGATAGCGGGAGTGGCCAGAGCCACCCCGCGGTGAACCGGGGAACTAGCGGTCATCCGCCAAATCTCTGGCGTGGTTCCAGCACTATGCGGCCTCCTCGCCTCGTTTACTTAGATTCTCTCACTACCGTTCTTCTCTATCCCCCCCCCCCCACCACCACCAGCCCCTCTCCGCTTCCCTCCTTTCGAATCTCCACAATGTATCCACCATGTTATCGATGGGCTGCCCCGCCCCAATTCCCAAGCTGCGCTCTATCCCCACCGCTCAGTACGTACCCCCCCCCCCCCGCCCCACCCCATCCGGCAGTACCACACGTGCGTCTGTCTCTCCTATGCGGACTTGGAGCCAGCTACCTGTTATTGGATAATCCCCGGCGAAAGGTGCGGAGCTATTCCTGCCAGGTCGGAGCATCTCCGGAATGATGGATTTACTTACAGAGAGAGAAGTAGTGTGAGAGACAGGAACAGGGAGATGGAAAAGAGAGAGAGCATCCGTGTATTATCCATTTCCAACTGTCCTGGTCCCGATAGCGGATGACCCAGACGTTTCTTGCCGGATGTCAATCTGGAGGATCGGCACTTTGAGACAGTTTACGTTGCCTCATGCAGCCCGTCTGATCCAGGTGCACCGCAGACCATGTATCCGGACGGCCGTGGATCCAGACAGCGTGGCTCCTTGTTGTCAATATGGATTTTATTCCAAGTTTTGCTTCCTCTTCCGTCTACGTTCGGGTCTCGTTCAGGTCTCGCCCTAACGTCGGTGTCTAACGTTTGGGAGCCACCTAGCGGTGAAGACTGAATCGATTATCTGGGCTTCGTGGCTTATCCTGATTCCAAATGAATGGATAATATACTGGTGGCAGTCTCACAGACACCGACTGTCTGCTGTGTCAGTGGCTGCCGTGGTGCGTGTATCACACTGCAGTATAGCAGAGCTACTGGCTTGGCTCTTGGCATGAACAGTCGAAACATTTCAGTTTCTGTTGCTCCATACGGCTTTGCAACAGGGTCTGAACGAGTATAGCAGCAAGGGTGTGGAGTCCAGCGGAAGGCGGTCTACTCACGTCTAGTTACTCATTCACCTTGTGAGAGGTCACTCTGACGGAAGTGACGTCATTTTCTCTCAATGGGCGATAGGAATCGTCGGGATTTCTGTTTCCGGTGCCTGTGGCAGTTGTGTCTGGGCACTGAGGATCGGCAAGGTGAGCTTGACCTGTTCTTCAAGTCAACTGAACATGTATTTGGGGAAGAGCCAGGTTAATAGTGTCAAATACGGTACTTCTTTTCCTGACGACAAACGCAAGATTATGTAAATAAGTCCATTGTATGAATGTAATATTGCTCACATGAACACGTATATAAGAGTTAGCGAACAGGTTTGTTCGATGGATTGGTCTATAATACAGCTTGTCTTATTGGGGGGCCTGGGTTAGAGAACAGGTTTTTTCGATGGATTGGTCTGTAATACAGCTTGTCTTATTGGGGGGCCTGGGTTAGCGAACAGGTTTGTTCGATGGATTAGTCTATAATATAGTTTGTCTTATTGGGGGGCCTGGGTTAGGGAACAGGTTTGTTCGATGGATTGGTCTATAATACAGCTTGTCTTATTGGGGGGCCTGGGTTAGCGAACAGGCTTATTTGATGGATTGGTCTATAATACAGCTTGTCTTATTGGGGGGCCTGGGTTAGCGAACAGGTTTGTTCGATGGATTAGTCTATAATATAGTTTGTCTTATTGGGGGGCCTGGGTTAGCGAACAGGTTTGTTCGATGGATTGGTCTATAATACAGCTTGTCTTATTGGGGGGCCTGGGTTAGCGAACAGGCTTATTTGATGGATTGGTCTATAATACAGCTTGTCTTATTGGGGGCCCTGGGTTAGCGAACAGGTTTGTTCGATGGATTGGTCTATAATACAGCTTGTCTTATTGGGGGGCCTGGGTTGGCGAACAGGTTTCTTCGATGGATTGGTCTATAATAGAGCTTGTCCTATTGGGGGGCCTGGGTTAGCGAACAGGTTTGTTCGATGGATTGGTCTATAATAGAGCTTGTCTTATTGGGGGGCCTGGGTTAGCGAACAGGTTTGTTCGATGGATTGGTCTATAATAGAGCTTGTCTTATTGGGGGGCCTGGGTTAGCGAACAGGTTTGTTCGATGGATTGGTCTATAATAGAGCTTGTCCTATTGGGGGGCCTGGGTTAGCGAACAGGTTTGTTCGATGGATTGGTCTATAATACAGCTTGTCTTATTGGGGGGCCTGGGTTAGCGAACAGGTTTGTTCGATGGATTGGTCTATAATAGAGCTTGTCTTATTGGGGGGCCTGGGTTAGCGAACAGGTTTGTTCGATGGATTGGTCTATAATAGAGCTTGTCTTATTGGGGGGCCTGGGTTAGCGAACAGGTTTGTTCGATGGATTGGTCTATAATACAGCTTGTCTTATTGGGGGGCCTGGGTTAGCGAACAGGTTTGTTTGATGGATTGGTCTGTAATACAGCTTGTCTTATTGGGGGGCCTGGGTTAGCGAACAGATTTGTTTGATGGATTGGTCTGTAATACAGCTTGTCTTATTGGGGGGTCTGGGTTAACGAACAGGTTTGTTCGATGGATTGGTCTATAATACAGCTTGTCTTATTGGGGGGCCTGGGTTAGCGAACAGGTTTGTTTGATGGATTGGTCTGTAATACAGCTTGTCTTATTGGGGGGCCTGGGTTAGCGAACAGGTTTGTTCGATGGATTGGTCTATAATAGAGCTTGTCTTATTGGGGGGCCTGGGTTAGCGAACAGGTTTGTTCGATGGATTGGTCTGTAATACAGCTTGTCTTATTGGGGGGCCTGGGTTAGCGAACAGGTTTGTTCGATGGATTGGTCTATAATAGAGCTTGTCTTATTGGGGGGCCTGGGTTAGCGAACAGGTTTGTTCGATGGATTGGTCTATAATAGAGCTTGTCTTATTGGGGGGCCTGGGTTAGCGAACAGGTTTGTTCGATGGATTGGTCTATAATAGAGCTTGTCTTATTGGGGGGCCTGGGTTAGCGAACAGGTTTGTTCGATGGATTGGTCTATAATAGAGCTTGTCTTATTGGGGGGCCTGGGTTAGCGAACAGGTTTGTTCGATGGATTGGTCTATAATAGAGCTTGTCTTATTGGGGGGCCTGGGTTAGCGAACAGGTTTGTTCGATGGGTTGGTGTTTCTTGCCATCTTGTGCACGCACATGCGGCATTTGGTCGAGTAATATGCTTGGTAAAAATGTAGAGAATGTGTTAAACATCCCCCAGGCTCAAAGGCTGAGTGGATGTCCTTGTTCTGTTCTCTGCATCGTGGCAAGAAAACATGCTGGTAACAAAACACTTTGGTGTCAAAGCTGAGAGGCTGGTTTTCCCACCGCTGGCACCAGCGTGCTGTGACTTTCACTTTGGATCTTTGGAGTCCAAAAGAACAATGTTATATTATATCTTTGAATAGAGGATTAGGTAGAGTATTACGTAGGGTACTAAGTAGGGTGCTAAGTAGGGTGCTAAGTAGGCTACTAGGTCCTATTAATGGACTATTCTCCCGACGTGGCATGATGGTAATGATATGCATATTGATGCTTTGTGAAATAGAGTTAATAAAGTTATCACTTTATTTTTTTACAGAATTGCCTTATGGCTGGGAAAAGGTGGAGGACTCAGTCTACGGAACATACTACATTGAGTAAGTTGACAAACCTATCTTGTCTTGTCCGTGACATTAACGTAGTGTGTAGTCCACATTTGTCTTCACAATAACGGCGTTTGTCATTCAATTGATGTGAAAATCTACCACAGAAGCGAGTCTGCGGGTTATAAATGCGACAATCATGCATGTTATGTTTTTTTTGTCGTTACAGCCATGTTAACCGCAAAACCCAGTATGAGAACCCGGTGCAACAAGCTAGACGCATGGCCAGTGACAACGACGGTGAGTAGTACCCCAGGCTGGATTCTCTGCTCCGGATACTCTGCGGGATCCGACAGTCTTCATCTGGCACTCCGTCCACCGGGACGTCAGCTGTCTCATCTTTCTTTTACTGACCTGGGTTGTGTCAGTGTGACGCCACAACCTGTATGGTCACCTAGCTACAACGGGGAGGGTCAGCGTTAGTGATAGACTTGTGTGATCTGTACCACGTGGTAACATAAACACTTTTAGAGGTGATGCTGTAATCCCCGTTGTGACCGCTGGGCTGGCTGAGTAAGGCAGGCAAGCGCATTACGGTCCCCTTGGGGTGTGCCTTGGGGTGTGCGTCCCCGCTAACTAACGCGATAGACATGTCATGAACATAAAGGACGAACACGGGAAGGATTTTCGTGTCAGTGTCTGTATAAACATAATATGTATTCATTTTCTGTAAAAAACATTCTTATATACTTTAAACTGTCTAATTTAGGTCATGCATATATACATATTGTATTAACATACATGTTACATTTTAGGGTATTTTGGGGAGATGTATACTTTCTAGTTTAATTGTTTCACTGAACGACATGTTCGTCTTCCAGGTGAGAAGTCAGGCCACTTGCCAGGGGGCGCTGCGGTCAACGGGCGGCGGTCTCCACCTGGTGAGTGTTGAGTGATATAGGCTTCAGCATCTGTGGAGTTCTCCACAATCCTACACGGGGTGCATTATGATTGATGATTAACCCTTTGCAAACCCTCTCGTTATGACAACAACCGTACCTTAAACCTAATGCCCTGTTAAGTTAGAGCTGGCCTAGTATATTCTGCCAGCGGTCAAACGTTTAACGAGCTTTCTCTTTCTGTCGTGAGATAACGGTTTAACGAGCTGCATTTTGGTTAACTTTGTGTAGTCGTTTAATTGCTGTTGGGTATGTTACGGTTAAAAGTAATTTTGCGTTTTCATTGGTTGCAATATACATTTTTGTTGTTGCGAAGTCATCTGTGTACTAATTCATTTAGAGGTCTCCCATACACATTCATGACTTCGTTCGTTAGAACCCCAATCCCCGCACCATTGATACTAATCTGTTCTTGGCCATGTGCTGTCTGTCTCGGCTCCGACGTCAGCGAGAGGATCTCATGATAACACGTATGGAAGTCTGTATGAAGTATGCAGCCTGCAAGAGAGCGTTGCGGTAGTGTTGTCGGTTATTTCTCGCATGCAGAATCGAGCCGTGAATTATTAAGTGATAAAAGGTGGGTTAAGGGGAGGGGTCGGGGTTGGGTCGGTTGGTTATCATTGGATAAAGTTAATTTGTGGCGAAAAGTGAATTACAACCATATGTGCGGGAGACACGTTCTGTTGTCGTGTGGTATGTAGGTAGGGAGGAGTTGGAGGGGGGGGGGGGGCATAAAGAAAGATGAGTAGCTTTCATTTGTTGAGTTCCTGCTTTATGATCGCGATGGCGTGATAGACCTCGACAGCCTCATTAACCCCTCCCCGACCTCATCGCCGACCCCCCCCCCCCCATGTTGCCATGGCCATCCTGCCACCCAGTCCCCCATGTTGGCATCCACTGTGGGGAGTAAACACGCCCTTCATTTACTGGTAGAAAATAGAAAAATGTGTTTGCACCGATACTCAAGATGTGACACGTTTTCACTTTCTGGAAGGGAGTAAAATTTATTTTTGCAATATGAAATATGATGTGATGTACTGAGTTGTGGTTGGTGCAGAGGGGCTAGACTCTTCGCATTTCTTTTTTTTCTGTGGATGGCGTGGCATCTTGGGATGAGTCCCGCGCCCGTTGCGTCGCGTTTGCGCATGCGTCTTGACCTGCTTACTTAAAATGATAATAATGGAAATGACATGCCTGGCGCTATGTGGCTAAATGTGGTCGCGTTGTCAGACGCGGTATATATAGGGAACACACCCTTTATAATTAACCCGTTTGAACACAGGGCACATTGGGAACTCTGGGGAAATTATTCACATGTTGGCTTTGGTATGAGGTATGTGTATAAAGAGGGAAGCGATATGGGGGAAGTGGGTGGGGTGTTATGCTTGGTTTATAAAGGAACGCGATACAATATATATATATCTGTGGAGAGGGAGGAGGGGGTGGGGGGGGGCTTGTCACGCTGAGAGTGAGAGTATATATTTAGGTGGGTGTTCCACGTCGGTAACCAAGGGGAGCAAGAAATATGTACGCCATTGTGTTGTGGTCATACAGGTGACTGTTGAGAGGGTTAGGCCTGATGCCGCGCAATGGTGTGGGTCTTGACGTTCATGACTATATACACGGCTCCCCCCACCCTGCCCCTCCCCCCCCCCCCCGACCCCACCTGCCGATCCCCGCCCCTCCCTATTGGTATCCAGTGGACAGCCTTTTAAATCTCCCGCTTGATCATGGTACGTAAAAGGTTACCCTGCCTCTGTCAACCGCGCCCCCCCATTCCTAATCGCTCCACTGAGCACACGTATGGCATAGAGCATGAAGATAAATTGTAACTTAGGGTGACTTAGGGTGAGAAAAAAAGTATGCAGTGAAGCAATGGAGGGTGTGGTGTGGTGTATGTTTGAGGGTGGCGTGTGGAGGGGTGTGTTAGAACCAAGGGAGGGTGTGGGGTGGCGTGTGGGGGTGCGTGGCGTGTGGAGGGGTGTGTTAGAACCAAGGGATGGTGTGGGGTGGCGTGTGGGGGTGGTTGGCGTGTGGAGGGGTGTGTTAGAACCAAGGGAGGATGTGGAGGGTTTTGTTAGAACCAAGGGAGGGTGTGGGGTGACGTGTGGGGGTGCGTGGCGTGTGAAGGGGTGTGTTAGAACCAGGGGAGGATGTGGAGGGGTGTGTTAGAACCAAGGGAGGGTGTGGGGTGGCGTGTGGGGGTGCGTGGCGTGTGAAGGGGTGTGTTAGAACCAAGGGAGGGTGTGGGTGTGGGTGGCGTGTGAAGGGGTGTGTTAGAACAAGGGAGGGTGTGGGGTGGCGTGTAGGGGTGGGTGGCCTGTGAATAGATAGACCCGCTTTACTTTATGGGCTGAATCTGGGTTCAGGGCTTGTTACAAGTGAATAAACGTGACCCTACTTGAGTCATAAACCTCCCCCCACCCTACTTGCAACATACGTTTCTTTTTACCCGCCACTCCTGTGTATAGTTGTCGCTTAATTGTTCGGATTTTCTCAATGGGGGTTATTGTGTTGGACATCAGCGGCAAGAGTAAATTAGTATCAATTATCAGTAATTGTCATGGCGATGTGAGGGTGGGATGCCCCCCATATCGCCATGACAATTATTTAACCCTCGTGAGTCTCACCTCTCCCATGGCCTCCGCCCTAAGGATCTTCCCATGACCTGGTGACCCTGGGATCGCCTTCCGCCCACCCCAATGGTATTTACCCCGACCATGCCCCTTGAGCACCCCACCCCTCTCACTTCCTTACCTCGCCATCTCACCTGGTCGCGATATGAATCACTCCTCGCTTAGACCCCCATGTGTTTTCTAGCCCAGCCTCCGGTCTCTCAATCTCCCCTAACAATACCGCCCCCCACCCGTGGCGACGCCCCCCTCCCCACCGCACACCCTTGCATACTTAAATGCTTACAACTTGTCAAACCGAGTGCCACAAGCCGTTATTCATGAAAAGCGCGACTCTCGAACCCCGTAAACTGACCCCATGCCGCCCACCTACCCCTGGTTACCGAAGCCCCTTGGCGCTCCTCCCCCGTACGTTCGGCTTCCTTCTCGCCCCCCCCCCCCGTCATGATCATTGCACCCCCTCTGCACTCTGCGTTTCGCCTTTGGGTCCCTGTCGCTACCCCAACTCCTTACTATCTGCCCCCCCCGCCAACCGCCCATCCACCACCATCACCACCCCGTGACCGACATCGTGCCCTGGTTGCACCCTCCAGCCTACGAGAGCCACAAGCCGTTCTTCACCAAGCGGCCCGAGGAGCTACGGGGACAGTTCCTGCAGACCCTCCTGGACAAGAGTCCCCGCGGCTTCGGCTTCACGATCGTCGGCGGCGACGACAGCGACCAGGAGTTCCTGCAGGTCAAGAGCGTTGTCCAGGACGGACCGGCCTTCCACGATGGGCAGATCCAGAGAGGTGAGTGAAGAGGGGCTGGCCTTCCATGATGGGCCGATCCAGAGAGGTGAGTGAGGAGGGGCCGGCCTTCCATGATGGGCAGATCCAGAGAGGTGAGTGAGAAGAGGCCGGCCCTCCACGATGGGCCGATCCAGAGAGGTGAGTGAAGAGGGGCCGGCCCTCCACGATGGGCAGATCCAGAGAGGTGAGTGAGGAGAGGCCGGCCTTGCAAGATGGGCAGATCCAGAGAGGTGAGTGAGGAGGGGCTGGCCTTCCACGATGGGTAGATCCAGAGAGGTGAGTGAGGAGAGGCCGGCCTTCCACGATGGGCCCCATCCAGAGAGGTGAGTGAAGAGGGGCCGGCCTTGCACGATGGGCAGATCCAGAGAGGTGAGTGAGGAGGGGCCGGCCTTCCACGATGGGTAGATCCAGAGAGGTGAGTGAGGAGAGGCCGGCCTTCCACGATGGGCCGATCCAGAGAGGTGAGTGAAGAGGGGCCGGCCTTGCACGATGGGCAGATCCAGAGAGGTGAGTGAGGAGGGGCCGGCCTTCCATGATGGGCAGATCCAGAGAGGTGAGAATGGGGGTGTTTAGATGGATGGAAGGTATCGGATCAAGACTAAAAGATAACATTGTTGCACATGTGTTTGGCCTATGGCCGTTGTTGCTCACGTTTCGCCTTGCCCCGTGTTGCGTTGTTAGCTTTGGATCTTGGGATGCCGGGTTCTGCTCCGTTACTATAGTGTCTCGGTATGGTTACTAACGGCGTCTCTTCGTTACCTAGGCGACGTGTTGGTGTACATCAACGACAAGTGCGTCCTAGGCTACACCCACCAGGACGTGGTGGGCCTCTTTCAGACCATTCCCATTGGGGGGCACGTGTCCCTCAAGGTCTGCCGGGGGTACCCCCTGCCCTTCGACCCGGACGACCCCAACACTGAGATTATCACCACGGTGGCGGTGACCATGCCCGACCCCACCAACGCCCCCACCACCAACACCCCGTCCTACTCGGCGGCCACGTCATCGCGGGGGTCGGCGAAATCGACCACGGCGACGGTGAGCAGCTCCACCCGCCGCCACCCGCCGTCCCCGACCTCCCGCCACGCGGGGGAGGGCGGCTCGGAGGCGGGCCCCCCGATCCCCCAGAGGGGTATGAACTCGATGCCAGACCTGAGCAGCGCCGGGGCCGGCCAGGACCGCGGGATAGTCCACTCCGGCTTCCCTAACCATCGCAACCGCAGCTACGAGCAAATACAAAATTCAAATGACTTCACGGCGTCCAGCGATAACACGTTGCCTGGCAATGACAATGGCATCAGCAGCTCGCGACCGCAGTTGCTAAGCGTGAACATCGTTAAGGGAACCATGGGCTTCGGGTTTACGATAGCGGACAGCGCCTACGGGCAGAAGGTCAAACACATTCTGGACGAACCCAGGTGTAAGACGCTCAAGGTCGGAGATATCTTGGTGGAAATTAATAAAGTCAAAGTCAAGGACATGCCGCATTCGGATGTGGTTAAGGTGCTCAAGGAATGTCCCAAGTTTGAGGAGGCGACTGTTGTGATTCAGCGGGGAGGTGAGTCGGATCTGTTCCTCACTACATTGATGGCTGGATTTGCTGGAGTTTTTGCTACTGGAAATGGCGATCAAAGTTCCTAACTTGTTAGATATAAATCTTATAGCTTCCTCATGATTGGTTGTTCTTGAGCGAGCCTCTTCGTTTACCCAGTCAGCCATAATAGTTGTCATGTCACATGACTAAGCATTAACTGCAAACTCACGTCCAACTTAAATATATAAACTGTCAACATTTTAATTAAACAAATTCAATGATCAAAGTACATGATTCGCATAATGCGTGCGATGTAAGCTAAAGGCAGAACTATTCAGAATGCCCCCAGTATAGGTACCGTTTTGTCACGACGTGGATTGCATCTTCCGCAAATTGTGGTCGTTGTTTATTAAGGTTATACGTGTAGATATTATAATTCGATGAACATTGCAGGAATCCTCACCCCGAGTCGGAATCGAAAGACGCCCGAGAAAAGTGTGAGTACCCCCGATATCGTGACCCCTGTATAACCGCATTGTAGCGCACCGTCACTGACCACAACCTGTTGATCGACATCAATTCGGATGTTATAGTCCCACATTCAATCATCGTCTTAGTTCATCTGAGCTGTTTACCACATGTGTAACCTAATGTTGTGTTTCTATCTCTGCCAGCCCAAGACGTCGACACCCATAGAACACACTTACTCCAATGTGCCAAGCCGGAATGCCTTGTTTCCTTCAGGTAAGCATCCACCTCACCACGGATTACATTCGGTGATCACTGATACAGCCACCTTATCCACCGTTAGTTTGACCCTGGAATGCGGATGTCCTGGTTAGCGTTGTGATATCGCCGTCCGTTTTGTATCCCCCCCCCCCTCCCCATAGGTTTGTGGTTCTGGTATAAAACCAACCCGGATTGTAAAACTTGTTTATATAGATAAGAAGTGCTGGAATTGTGCTGATGGCGCATACGCAGAGGGGCTGATGTCTGGCGACCATTGCTCATGACAGGACTCAGGAGAGGTGTTTCTTGTTGTGTGTACATGATGCAGGGATGGGTGAAATTTGCATGGTGTACTTTGGATACATCGGACTGGGTCTCAGCTTAAGCTTTCTTCAGGATAACTGCAGTTGGCCAGGCTTCTTCGGTTTCTTCGCCCGAATGTGGTGACAGGCTGCCATATCCGACAATGCACTCGAGCATCACTGTATATCTATGTGTAACCTTGGGATTGTTGTCTTCAGTGGCATTCTAAGCTGTCTGGCCTTGACACATGTATCTCCGGCTCATATATGAATGTGCATCCTGCCAGTAGTGATCTCTGAGAGGTACTGGGATTTATGCAATCACTGACACATTCTCGAGGTTCTGTCTTTGAAGGCAACATCCGGGTCTCCAAGGGGAAATGGCGCGTTGTAGATGGGGTTTAATCTTGACACATGGATTAATACAACGATACGAACGATTTCTCTGAAGCTTCAACTTTGCAGCTATGGATTAGGCATGATATGCATAATTTCTTCATATTTTTTTCCTCATGGAATCAAACCATGAAGAACAATTATTAGAAATGATAGATTATTCGATATTTGCATGTACGTTGCACATGTGATTGCTAATTATCTCCCGTTGGATATGTGATTTTCCACTGTTGACACAGTTCGCTATCTTTAAATTCTGTGTGACCTTCACCTTGGTATCACTTTGGTTAATCACGTGTGCTCAAGATATGTTCTCGCGTGTTCACCTTGTCACTGCCCGTGTAACAGAAAAGGGGAAAGAAAAATCCGATAAAGAAGAAAACAAGAGTTCGACAGGCAAACTGTCGAACGTGAAGAAAGACACAACCTCCGAAAAAGTGACGGAACGACAGAAAGAATCAGCGTCCGATAGAAACGACTCAGCGAAAAGGGAGAACAACGCGGACTCCAAAGACAACAAAACGTCAGGACCGACAAATAGAGAGAAAGGTGAAAATGAGGAGGAGGAGAAATGTCAAGAAGAGAAGGAGGAGACTGTGACGTCGTTTCTCGCGGAAGCGCCCTTTGTGGTGGAGATTCCCTCCGCTACAGCTGCTACTTCTGGGCTGGGGACAGGTAGTCTTCTACTCTTAATAACCCTAGCTTCTCCAACTCCCTCCGCGCACGGCATTGGATGTCCTGGGGGACTCGGCTTACCGAGAGGGGGCTTCATGCCCTCTCCCCTCTCCCCTGCATGGCTGGAGGCGGCGCTACTAACACTGACCCCGTGACCGGGTGCCACTAACATGGACCACGTGTCACGTGGTCCTCCCGTCCTGACCGCTGACGTCATATCCTGGAGGGCTGTCCACGCACTGCATGTTTTTACACTCACCACCATGCGTAATCAGTTCTAACCCCATGTTGGTCGTCAGGTGTTCCTCAGCATGACAGGAGAACATTGCAACAACAACTTGGTTATCCGTAGATTAGGCCTATTATTTTGGCGTATTTGTTTTAAGCATGGTGTGTCATTATAACGTTTAAAGTTTATATTCAATAGGCCGGTTACTTGAATCTGTTGTTGTTGTACTTGCCGGTGTTGGATTCTTTGCATGTGACTCTTTCTCTTTGTCTTCTTTAATGGAGCTTGCGCGAAGGAATTCAACAATCAATGCATGTTTGATGTGTGATTGTAGTACATATCATAGTAATATATTTTTTTCAGGCTACATGTCATCAAAATATCAATTTATTGCTTTTCCGAACGATTTTGAATGTCGGCTCGTGTGGGTTTGATCACTAGTCTGATGACATAGCTTAGGGTGTTCCACCGTTATCGAGGAAGTGAGACAAATAGAGTGGGAAGCGGGTCAAAACCCAACTCAATTAAGAATATTTATCTCGCATACCCCCCCCCCCCCGTCCCATCTCCCATAAATGTATACATATATCTCGTTTGCCTGAACATATTCTATTCGTCATGCCGTGGTCGTGCAGGGCTTCAGAGACGCCCTCTGGTGTAACCACTGAGCGTTATAAATTATAAAGCTCTGAGTACGACCGGCATGATTGTTTCCTGTGGACGTCTTCCTGTCGAGGGGGGTCTATGGAGGGGGCTGGCGTACGCATTGCCCTCCTACGTGCAATCAGTGGTGCGCCTGGCAGCGTGCTGCAATATGTACAACACTGGGAACTACCGATATATCGATGCCGGTAAGTGCCGCCGCCTGGCCCGGGTATAGTCGTACTATTAAATGTCCAGCACAGAGGACATCGGCAAGGGCCATGAATGATTCCTAGTGATTTTGTTTTTCGTTGATATCTGTGTTCATTGGCCGACGTAACTAGGGAGCATATTATGATGGAAATTATGAGTAGAAAATATCTATTATGTCATATTTGTGTCAAGGCATCACAGTTGGAGTAAAGTGAACACTTATTCGTTAATGGGCAGGAAACGCGGACAGAATTTTATCATATCACGGTGTTTCGTTTTGGCGTTTACACCTGGTTAGCATGTTTAATATAGTCACCGCACCCCCCTCCCTGTCCTCACCCAACACTCCATTTCCAAGTAAATAAGACAACTTTGACGGCGTTAGTTAATGTGGCTCCCGAGAAACGACGCTACCTTTGCTTTGGATATGTCATCTAGGGTCTGTCTCGTGTCCGCGGATAATGCTTGTGTCATTAGAGGATCTGAGAGACACCAGTAACCAGGCTTTGATAGCACACCCGGGCTGTATGTTGTGTAATCCTGATATCCTTGGGGTATCTGGTGCATTTATAGCCTGCTTCTCACCAGCTTCATAAGATTATCTATTATCAATTTTTACTCATGAAAGGAGACTATTATGCTCAGTTATGACAATTACCATTTGCTAATTTGGTAATTCAAGGTCACTGGGATATTTCACTGACACCCGATGTATACTATTTGGCCCTCTTATATATCTATCTATAGGGTGGCCAAATATACATAATGTGTCACCTGACACGTACAGCGATAACACGCTGGTCTACAACCTAGTAGAAATCACGGCATTGATCAGTGCTTCAATCAGCTCTCGAGAGCGTGTGTGTGTGTGTGAATGAACCTCGAACCCTCTCCAACCTAGGGGCACGCCAATCCGTCTTCGCGCCTTTTTAAAAATAAATGTCGTCTGCATAAACCCCCCATGTCGTCACATCAATATGCGTGTGTGAGCTATTAATAGAAGTATTCGGCTAATAGTCACGCCGAATCAATCCTCATTTTAATACATCTATGTATTTCGGCACTTTTGTGTATAAGCTCAATTTGTTTGAGAGTTACGGATAGCGACTTCATATATCAATATGGCCACCTCTTAAAATGTTGGAAACGGCACACCTCATTTGCAATCTATGGTCCCAATAAACATACTAGGTAGACTTAAAGGTTCTCCGTCCTTTTCAGGCCCTATAAAGGCAGATTATATGTTATTGTTTTTGCTTCATTCGCATATAGCGTGTATTCCAGACGGGTCCGCTTGAAACGCTTTGGATAGATAGTTCATGGTCGTTATATAAACTTAATCATTTCGATCTATTGCCGTGTTGTTGTAAAGAACTATCATGGAACCGCGTCTATACAGAGCGCATCACGAGTTGCCAGCTAATGACGTTTACAAAACTCCTTTAGTCGATGTGTTCAACGGTGCAAAACAAAAGGGTCACTTTTTAACAGAAGACGTTTTTTTAAGTTGCTGTATCAGAGATCTCTTCTTCAACTCTCGGTAGGTGGTTATGTGATGTAAAGTAATTGCTCGCTTCCTATCCGGTTACCGCGTATTTTATTCTGCCCGATGTCGCCGTCGGCTGTCGGTAGCACTTTAAACATCTCCCGCGGGCGCGTCCCTTGTCCTCGCGCTGGTTATAAGCGTCGGGTAGCTAGGACGCTGAGCGCAGTGGAGGCGCCGAGATCGTCGCTAGAGCTAATTACTCTCTCCAGACCTTTCATGTTCTTTCGGTGTTTCAACACACTCTCGGTGAACACACTCTCGGTGAACGCACTTTATGAAAGATATGAGAAGGATGGTAGGTTTTCAGTCGCTGCTGACAGGTAACATTTTGGCGTTTTTCTTGTGTGTTGTTCCGATTCTGTTGGGTGCGGTCTTCGATTTTCTCATTATGATGTTTCTCTCTCCTGATCAGGTATATGCTGCATGCCTCTCTCACTAACCCTCTATCTACGTACATCTGTCACCTGTCATGTATGCTGCACTCGAATTGGTCAAATTGTTCTCTTCGTGTTTTCGTTGATTTCCTTTGATATACGGTGACTCGAGTGATATTTAAGGGGCTCAGGCCAGTGTCCTAAACGCATTAATACTGAGTTATATATAGATATGTGTTAGGCCTGTAATTTGGTTAGCTTGCAACTATATGCACGCCCATATTTTACCTAATATGTCCTGTGCTTGTGCCTGTTAGTGGTTGCCTCCATCTCTGTCGCTGGTATTTATATTGTATTTAACGCCATGCTGTGACTCTTCCAGACATGTTGGACGGGGGAGGCGGGCTGCCGGCGGGGAGAAGCCAAACCCCGAGCGTGGAGCGGCAGTCCCACTACGCCCACCCCCCTCTCCGCTCCAAGACCCCCACGGCCGACATGATGGCCAGCTACAACAGACACGTGCCCGGCCAGGCGGGCGATAATAGGGGCAGCGACCGCTTCCAGACGCAGCACGCACCGTCGGGCGGGCCGCCGGCCAGGGACTATTATAACTACGGCGGCCAGCCCACTCGGGACGTCATGGGTCACCCGACCGGCTTCTCGGATCCGTCCGGCTACTTCCGGCCCGGGGACCGCGATGCCCCGCGAACTGATTACTCTATGCAGGGATACAACCCCGGGAGGCGGGACATGATGGGCAACCACCACAGCTTCAAGGATTACGGGCGGGGCGAGGGTGGATCGGCCTTGGGGGTGCCGCCGGAGGGGGGTCGCCGCGGGGACAACCGCAGTCGGACCCCCGGGCCGGAATTCATGCGGGCGTGGGACAGGGAGGAAGACCCCTACTTCACGCGCACTCAGGACATCCGCAGCAAGACCCCCACTCACGAGCTGCACTCCCCCGGCCACGGGCACCCGCACCACCAACCACCCCCCTCCCAGCACCCGCCCCCGCCCCCGCAGGCCCCCCAGCACCACTCCCCTTCCAACCCCCTCTCCCCCCACAACATTAGCGGCACCCCGGACTTCATCCCCGCCTCGCTGTACCAGTCGCCCGCCACGCTGGCTCGCAATAGGGGCCGGACACCGCCCGACATGGCCCCCGGGCACGGGGGTGGTGGCGGACCCGCCCCGGGGGACAAACAACCCTCCCCCTACGCCCCGTCACCTTCCCTCTCCTCGCATAGTAGACTCAACAACAGCTCCTTCGCCAACTCGTCCCAGGCGTCCGTGTCAAGTGGCGGCGTACCGCGCGCGGCGTACCACCCGTCGCCGCCCGCCCAGTACGACGCGGGCGGTGTAGCAGCCGCGGGACGCCCGCTCTCGCCGTCCGCCTCCTTCGACCAGAACGCCCGCCCCCGTAAGTACAGCACGTCGTTCGAGAATGAGGAGCCCACCCCAAGCAACCTGCACCGGGTGGGGCGGGGGCCCGGCCCCTGGGGGGCCTCCCCGGGGGGCTCCCTCGAAAGGATCAAGGGCCTCCAAGGCGACGCGCGGTACGTCGACAGCACCGTTCACCTCGTTAGGAACCAAAGCGGTTTTGGATTCCGTATTATAGGTGGCACCGAGGAGGGATCTCAGGTAGGTGGCGCCCTATTTTAATGTAATAATCCCATGCTCGCCTTGCTCAATATTGTTAGACTTTGAGCTCTGAAACCCATTGCGAACTCACCAATATAATACTATTAGGCTAAATATGTATATATATTTACTATTAACTACATATCACATCGCTTTGTCATCTGGCAATCGCGTAACGTGTCATTATAAGGGATTGATAAACACGCAAATGGGCTTCCATAAGCTGCAAATCGACATACACCTTTGCCGACACTTTACTCCTTTCCAATAATAACCCGGGAGATATGCCTATTTATTATTGCAACTCACTGTTGTGTCGCCGAACCGTCTGTAATCGCCCCCACCCTCCTCCGCCCGTCTCCTCCCCCCCAGGTGTCGGTGGGGTACATCGTCCCGGACGGCCCGGCCAGCATGGAGGGCGCACTCCGACCCGGCGACGAGATCCTCTACGTCGACAGTCAGTGCGTCATCGGCGAGTCGCACCGGAAGGTCGTGCAACTCGTCACCCAGGCCTCCAACGTGGGTCACGTGACGCTCCACGTCAGACGCCGGCTCCCAGGTCAGTGCGCGTGCACTCGTAATAAGTCGGCTATTGTCATTGGATATATGCACCATAGTATGCATGCTACTATGAAGTTGGTTGATGAGGTATACTCATAGTGACGTCACGGTCTCGTGTGACGTCATCCAATCAGCCGTTCATTCTTTGTATTTTGTGTTTGAAGTAATCAGTGTTTCTAATCTGTGATTACATTTGTCATCATGAAAAAGTGACGTCATTACGTTACAATATACTGGTTTATGGCATACATTGCATTGTATAGTGTATATATTCTCTGTGTTGCACTGCCAATTGAATCTTAGTCTGCTTGGCTAATGCTTTAACACTACTCCGTGGACGACACACCGTGAAGGCCATCATCGTTATTGTCACGTAACAAGCTTTCCAAGTTTGGCTATTTATTTAAACCAAGTTCAATGGCGATGCTGGGGAAGTAAAAGTGTTCAAGCGTGAACGGGTGGATGACACAGAGTGAAGCGGCAGAGCCGTACTGCGATAACGGGGAGCCATTCCTGTCGTCACCTTGATGTTATTTAAATGTGGAGTGACCAATGCGGATAAAATCCGGAACCCTTCGTTCTGAAGTGTTTTCGGGAATAGTTCACATGCTTGCCTCTATTTCGAGGTAAACAGCCCGCTGCCTTCTGATGCCGTGACATTGCACCGGTACTCCCAAGGTCATAATCACTTGGTTGTCCTGGAGACGGAAAGCGGACGCAGATATGTATATGACAGATATACAACCAGGGGCATCGATGCGCAGTCGCACCCCCTAGCGGGTTGCTGGGCACTTAACTCGGGACGAACGTGATTCCATGGCAACGGCACGTGTCTCCCCGCATCCCACCAACCAATCTCATCCTCCGCCACTCTACCATAGGGGGCGCTGCGCGTGCTGTTGTCGCTGTCCCTGGTATTATCTTTGAACGTTCTTGAAGTCTGGTGATTATAATAATATATTGCTATATATATATTATACACTGATTAAGGATGAGCATCCTAAATACCTGTCGGTGATAACCAAGGGGACGGCCGAGTGGAGGTGTGAGTAAAAATATCCCGATGTTTGAAGACTGCACTTTCAAGTGGAGTTGTCGAGTCGCTTATCAACAGTAACCTGACTTACATTATTCCACAAGTGGTCGCCGTGATGGGTTAGCGGTCACCATAGTGATGGAAATGGAAGGACTCGGATTCGACTAGCGTCCAGTGATAACCATTATACGAAGTCGCCTCGACGCGGGACACTGAGTCAAAGAGACACATACTGAAGGTAGAGGCAGGAACGTGAGGGGAAAACTGTTGAAGGATTCGCTTAAGCTTTTAGAGACTATTGATCTACTGTAAAGGTAGCTACGGTATTCCCTCGGAAGGTCTAGACTATTAATTAGCCGAGGCTGGTCGCTGTTGTTCCTATCATGTGATGTTGGAGACTTAAGTGATGCAACCCAAACGCACGCCCGATATGTTTGGCGGGAAAAGCCGCGTTCGTCGTCGCGCCTCGCGTTCGGATAGCAGACGACGGTTCGGGACAAGCGGTATCGGGAAGTACAGCCTGTTCCGGCGGCACGAGGCGCGCTGGGTGCCGGGGAGGGGGTCCGGCAGGGGTTCCGGCAAAATGATGACTCCGGGCACCCGATATGGTATCATGACGCAGCGCAAGCGCCCGCAACCAACGACTGATGTCGAGGTCTACAGCGTACCTGCGGCGGCGGCAGCGGCGGCGGCGATGGTGGCGCCGCCCAGCGACCGGGGGCGACGGGTTGACCCCGAGGGAGAGATTGGCGCTAGTGGCTCGGGGCGCGAAGGACGTGACGGCCATGACAACTACAGCGCTATGCAGAAGGCGAAAGCGTTGAGGATCTGGCAGCCCCAGGACGGGTATAGCGTGGAGAGAGAGCGGCGGGCATCGGTGACCTCCGCCCTCAGCGCGGGGACAGGGCGAGAGGTACCGGCTGAGTGGGACGCCCTGTCCAGGAACCCTCGGCGGGCCGTGAACACGAGCAGCTCGCCGACAGAAGGCTGCGCGGTGGCTGCCCACAGAGAACCCTCAGCGCAGGAGAAGAGGAGGCTGTATAAGATGACCCGCCACGCCACTGATGACCTGCCGCTGACCCATCCCGCCAGGTCTCCACCACAGCATGGCGACAAACTGGAACATAATCATGACCCTAACATGTATCGTGGCAATAGAATCAGCACTCACACCGACAGCAATCCCCCAATAGCGCGAGCTGGTGTCGCTTGTGGGGATCAGAGAGCTAAAGGGGGCGGGGGTGGCGGGCCGGCGGAGGGCCCTACCGTGGTGATGAGGACCTACATCTCCCCGGTGATGGTGTCAGACCGGTGGCGCGCCGCCCGTCAACGCTTCGTGGAGCGACGCTTGTCCAGCTGGGAGGAGAAGCGGTCCCGGCGTCCCCCCGCCAGCCCCATAACCACTGAGAGGCCGGTGGGTCACAACGCCCCTAGCGACCGCCCTTACAACACCGCGACTGACCCTCATCCCACGAATCCCGGGGATAGGGGGTCCCGCGGGGAGTCAGGTTGTCGGGGCCATGCCGCTCGGGATACGGAAGGATCGACGGCGCGTGGATCCCGCGGTGATCCCGGATGGGGTAAATATCCCGAAGGTCGCGATGGGTCTGAGGCGTATGCCCATCCGTCGAACACACATGTTCAAACGCGCGACCGCAAACCGACGTCTGCCTGGCTGCCGCCGCTCTGGGAGGCCGACAGGGGGCGTGGCAAGTATTTGCCGCTTGCACAGATTGCGGACAAAACATACGGACGTGACGCGCATGCGCAGTTAGTGCGTTCAGTGTTCCCTGACGTATCCACTCTGAGAATCCCGAACGCTGCTCGCGGTTACCATGGTATCATCGGGAGGCGTGGCAGCAGACGCTCGGTGGCCGTGGCCAACGGTCTGGCTGCTCGTGTCGATGACGTCACGATGACGCGACGCGGAACTGCTGAGGGATACAATAAGCGGCACTCGTTAGCGGCTGTTGCACGCCCGGGTTCAGCGGTAGACCGGCTGGGAGCGGTAGACCGGTTTGGGGCGGTAGACCGACTGGGAGCGGTAGACCGGCTGGGAGCGGTAGACCGGCTGGGAGCGGTAGACCGGATGGGAGCGGTAGACCGGATGGGAGCGGTAGACCGTTTGGGAGCGGTAGACCAACTGGGAGCGGTAGCCAGGTTGGGGGCGGTAGCTCGGTTGGGGGCGGTAGACCGGATGGGAGCGGTAGCCAGGTTGGGGGCGGTAGACCGGCTGGGAGTGGTAGACCGGTTTGGGGCGGTAGACCGGATGGGAGCGGTAGCCCAGTTGGGGACGGCAGACCGGATGGAAGCGGCAGAGGTTTATGCGCAGCCAGTGAGACGTCCAGTAGATGGCGCCCTCTCGGGAAGGCCTCTCTTGGTCAGTGGACCTTCATGTGGCAGACGATACCAGGATGGTCCAGAGGACCTGCGGCAAGCGTCCGGAAAGTGGCGCTCGCTGGATGATCCAGGGCGTCCGAAGGACGAACACGCGTTGGCTCTCACTCTTCCGGATCGCGGCCTGGCTTTCCCGGGTCTGGCCTCCCCCGGTGCGGGCCGACCGAGGTCCCGACTCTCCCTGGAGGTGGAGACCATTATTCGAGAGGGTCTGGAGCGGCTGGGCTGCGCGCAGCGGCTGCGCATTGAGCGCATCCTGTCCGAAGACCACGTGGGGGTGGAGGTGGATGGGGGTGAGAGCCAGTCCAGATCCCAGGTCACCGCTGGCGGCACCAGCCAGGCCTCATCTCCCCTCCTGGCGCCCTCCACCCCTACGCCCCCCCTGCCCGCCCGACCGCCGCGCCTCCTCACCCCCCCGGCCTCCCCGGTTGGGGTTTCAGAGGCGGGTCGCAGTGCCCGGATCACCCTAGGGCGACCCTTGGGACGCAGTCGGCCCCTGCCCCGGTATCGATCCCAGGACAACGACGACCTGCCGCCAGACCAGAAACCGGGTCCTCCAGGAAGCAAAGCGACCCCGTCTGACGCACCATGTCACCTGGACATAGCCGCGCCAGTTGCTATGGCGACGGCGGCCTGGGCTGAGGAGAACAGCTACGAGCCGGTGGGTGAGCCAACTGACAGACTCTCCCGGCGGGACGCCCCCCGCGACAGAGCCAGGGAAAGCGCTCGGGGGGGAGAGCCAGACGTCAGGAGAGAACCCCACGTGACCGACAAGATGGAACGCCACCAGCGCGTCCAGGCTACTGGCTTGCCATTAAGGTCAAGGTCAGCGGAGAGGCCCCGGGGACGAGTTGACGCCCATCGGAGGTTTTCTCCAGAATTCAGACCTAGCGAAGCGGTTACTTTACCACGCGTCTCGGATTGTCCAAGGTCAAAGGCGCCGAAGATGGGCGACTTCCGGACGTTCCAGAAGGGGGGTCAAGATCGTCTGACGTATGTTTCCACCGACACCGGGATCGGGACCGCCGATTCCGCCTCTACCCCGAGCTCGGGGACCTCCATTTCCCCGGACTTATCCCGAATGTCACTAGCCACCGCGGAGTCCACGCTGTCGCTACCAGGCAGATCCAGGGCCAGCGGTGGCGGCGGGGGCCGGTCCAGATCTGTCGGCCCAGAGACTCGGCGCGGATCCAAAACCCAAGTCAACAGCCGCGAGGAGAGCAGCTCCTCGCCTTCCCAGAATTCCCCGGTGTACGACACTCCGGCGACCAGCCCTGGCCGGACGCTGTCGGACTTCTCGGACAACCTCCATCGCGTGCCCGAGAGTCACGTGTCCCTCGATCGCTGCTACGCGTGCGGCAAATCTGAACCCTGTGTGCACTCAAGCGCCACATACACGATGGCGTCCATTTCCAAGCGCATGCGCGTGACCGGCTCCCGACTTGACTGGCCCGACCTTAACCCCGACAACGACGCGGTCAAGGACAGTTCTACACAAACTAGTTTCAAAATCAAGGTCAAGGCCATCAAGACTCACAAGCCGAGGATGTTCTCCTCCAGTCGGTCGATCAGAGCGAGAAAACATGGGAAAAAGTCAGGTGGATTTGAATCCAAATCCGAGTCGGACAGATGTGACCAGTCGCCTTCAAACCACCGCGCTTCCACTCTTCCAGATTCCGGGTCCGCCAGAGGCCAGCACCAGGAAAACTTCCCGTATGACGTCACGGTGACGCGGAGAGAGACAGAGGGCTTTGGCTTCGTCATAATCTCCTCGGTGACACGTGCGGGCTCCGTGATCGGTGAGTAATCGGCCAGGTGTCAGCTTTGTTTACATTTATTCCATGACATTCTCACCCCAGTATGTCACCTTTTTCCGTGATAAGCAAAAGGCGAACTTTTTCCTTGATTATACATTTGTCTAATTTAAGTGCCACCCCCTATCTATGTCTATCTATGCTTCAAACCTCTGGACCCGTGAACTTATTTAGTAATGTTTCTATAGTACTATCAGTGATTTTGTTTGTGTACCTGCAAGGTTAAGACATCTTTTCATTGTCACTATATGTTCACCAATTGATGGTCGCCCTTTTCTTAGCAGTGTTTCCATCCTCTACAATCCGATATTATACTGCGACGAACTGTTTTGAGTTTTGTCAATTTTCGTGTTAGGTCTTTAAGAATGATCAACGATCGCTTTCCGATTCTGCATATGATTATGGTGCCTTGGGCCGAGTGTTTGGCTCGCCTCTGGCGTAGTTCTGTCGGTGTATTCTCCTCCCGACTCGGTGAGATATTGACCGTGTGTCGGTGGCCGCCTGGCCGTCCGTCCGTCGCTCGCCTTGCAGGGGACGAGGAACCCAGTGTCGTCACCTATAACACTAGTGACTGGAGGGTTAATGCCAGCCGCCCTAACCCCTGGATCGGTGAGCCAGGCCTCGCATATGTGTGCCCCCTCCCACCTCTCACCTCCCACACTTCTCTTTTCTCGTCTCCATCTCCCCTCCACCTCCTCCACCTCAAACGCCACCCACGTCCCAATGCACCTCCATCTATCTCTCTCCTGCTTTTTATTGCCATGAATCCACTCGAATCCTCCAAAAACAATCCTTGCCCCTCCCCCTTTCTCTCATCCCACCCTCGATTCCTACCACTTCCCGCCCCGTCCGGTGTTCGCCCTTTAACCCTCCGTGTGGATGGACTGCCCTTTAACCCTCCGTGTGGATGGACTGCCCTTTAACCCTCCGTGTGGATGGACTGCCCTTTAACCCTCCGTGTGGATGGACTGCCCTTTAACCCTCCGTGTGGATGGACTGCCCTTTAACCCTCCGTGTGGATGGACTTCCTTTAACTCTCCGTGTGGATGGACTGCCCTTTAACCCTCCGTGTGGATGGACTGCCCTTTAACCCTCCGTGTGGATGGACTGCCCTTTAACCCTCCGTGTGAATGGACTGCCCTTTAACCCTCCGTGTGGATGGACTGCCCTTTAACCCTCCGTGTGGATGGACTGCCCTTTAACCCTCCGTGTGGATGGACTGCCCTTTAACCCTCCGTGTGGATGGACTGCCCTTTAACCCTCCGTGTGGATGGACTTCCTTTAACCCTCCGTGTGGATGGACTGCCCTTTAACCCTCCGTGTGGATGGACTGCCCTTTAACCCTCCGTGTGGATGGACTTCCTTTAACCCTCCGTGTGGATGGACTGCCCTTTAACTCTCCGTGTGGATGGACTGCCCTTTAACCCTCCGTGTGGATGGACTGCCCTTTAACCCTCCGTGTGGATGGACTGCCCTTTAACCCTCCGTGTGGATGGACTTCCTTTAACCCTCCGTGTGGATGGACTGCCCTTTAACCCTCCGTGTGGATGGACTGCCCTTTAACCCTCCGTGTGGATGGATTGCCCTTTAACCCTCCGTGTGGATGGACTGTTGCCCCGTCGCTTGGTGTGTGCCTCGTGTTTGTCCATGTTGCAAACGTCTCTATGTTAATGCCTGGCATTGTTGGTTATATTCCTCTCTTTTTTTTGGCATCGTTTGTGTTATGTTGGTTCTGCCACCCCCTCTCGTGACCCTGCCCCCTCCCCCCTTGGTGTCTGAACCCCGATGTCTTGTGTTTGTCGTCTGTATTAATTGTCAGTGTTCGTCATATTAATCAGCGCTCTCGGTTGCATTCCAGGTTTTCGGTGTTTCTAATATACTCTGATATATCTTATGGTTGGTGTGCTGAGATGGTATCGTCATTCCCATTCCCCCCTTATTCCAACCCCATCTTTCGTTATTGGTTTGCCTCAATGGTGCGCTTGTAAAATAGGATGTGGAAGTTTCTATCATTGTTTGTAAATAAGATTTTCCGTCTGGATTTCCTTAACACAGTCACGCCGCTAACAGGTCACGTGATAATTGTGTTTCGTTCTGTCGTGTAGCCAGCGGTACTACTAATAAAGTAAAATGGCTTATAAATCCTGTTGTTTTGACCAGATGCCGTTAAGTTTGATGACGTCACTATCTATTTGAATACGTTTGATAATCTCAATGTGTCGATTGTTACGTTAGTGGCGTCACTGGTCTCACGCGCTATGGCTTAAGTCAGATTGACGGAGTGAGAAACTCCTCATGTTGGTAACATTGTTCAGTCTCGTGTATTTGGGATTTGGAGTCTGGAGACTGGCTGAAGTAGCCAAAATTGTGTACACAGTGTTCTGTAGATCTGTGATTCCTGATATATATTTTCATCCCCGAACATTATGTCCCGAAATTTAATGAGTGATAATTTCATTTCACAGAATAAACACATTTTGATGCTGTTCACTAAGCCCCCCGCCCCCCCCCCCCCTTCTCTACTCATACACCCTAGTAGCCTGAAAGTTCAGACGTTACAGTCCTGACACTTGTTCTTGTGACAGTCACAAAAACAAGTGTCAGGACTGTAACGTCTGAACTTTCAGGCTAACACCCTAGTTGTCCATAGCGCAACCTAAAGCTTAATTTCCCGGACAGACAATAACAGGAGAGGTTTGATCTGTTGTATCTAGGTAAGATCATTGAGCGCAGTCCGGCAGAGCGGTGCGGCAGACTCCATGTTGGAGACCGGATCCTGACCGTCAACGGGATCGACATCGTCCGGATGCACCACGAGGAGATTGTCAACATCATCAAGGATTCCGGATACTCCGTCACACTAACCATAGGCCCGCCTCAAGGTGAGTCATCCGTCACCCTCACCATAGGCCCAACAAGGTGAGTCATCCGTCACACTAACCATAGGCCCGCCTCAAGGTGAGCCATCCGTCACACTAACCATAGGCCCGCCTCAAGGTGAGCCATCCGTCACACTAACCATAGGCCCGCCTCAAGGTGAGTCATCCGTCACCCTCACCATAGGCCCGCCTCAAGGTGAGTCATCCGTCACCCTCACCATAGGCCCGCCTCAAGGTGAGTCATCCGTCACTCTCACCATAAGCCCGCCTCAAGGTGAGTCATCCTTCACTCAGCATAGGCCCACCTCAAGGTGAATCATCCTTCACTCAGCATAGGCCCGCCTCAAGGTGAGTCATCCTTCACTTACCATGGGCCCGTCTCCAGGTGAGTCATCCGTCACTCACCATAGGCCCACCTCAAGGTGAGTCAGCCTTCACTCACCATAGGCCCGCCTCAAGGTGAGTCATTCTTCACTCACCATAGGCCCGCCTCAAGGTGAGTCATGCTTCACTCACCATAGGCCCGCCTCAAGGTGAGTCATCCTTCACTCAGCATAGGCCCGCCCCAAGGTGAGTCATCCGCCACACTCACCATAGTCATGATATTAAGATCTCCAACTCGAATGGTTTGAGATACTCTTGAGATCAAAGGGTCAAAGATCAAAGCAATCAAATCCATGGCCAGGAGGGTCTTTTAAATTGGCAAAACCATTTAGAGAAAAGCAATGGCTCAGAAAGAATTGATAGTATGTGGTATGTTTTCCTATTATGTCTTCTGATATTATGTGTGTAGCACCCGATGATTGGTGTATGGCGTCAAGTAGTCTACCCTGAAGTAGATGTCTCTTAGTTTCCTTTCTCTGTCCCATACATGTGACTAATCACAAATATGTTAACTGTACATTGATTTATATTGACAAATATGATATAAGTATGTGTAAAAGTAACTGGGAGTGAACCATCCCGGATGTGACGTCACTACCACTCACTGTGTCATTCTCCCCCGGTCGATAGCTCCCTTAGAGCTCCTACAGATGGCGCTGGAGGCGGCTCTCCGTAAGCATGCGCCCTGGAATCCTCCTGGGTTGTAGATAAGCGACCTGTACCCACCACGCTTTACACCCAGCTGTGCTGTAACCTCGCTTCACACACGCACTTCATTTAAACTCCCGTGTCACCCTGATCGCTCCTATGTATATAATACTTCCATCCAGTTTTCCTTTTAAATGATGTGTACATAACAACCTTCGTTACCGTGAGACCGGCTTATCAAACTGACTCCTATAACATTATCACTCAGTCCTATTTGTCGACAGTGTCGCGACAGGATATTTACTGCTTCTTTCAAATAAAATAACTCATCGTCTTCAAATCTATGTGAAAGGTTTTTTTTATTACCAATTTACTTTGCCGAAGGTTACTTCTCTCTTTAATTAATGTTTTAAAGAAGGCCTTCACATAGACCCTCACACTGGATGATAGTGGACAATTATTACGTAAGACCTGGTTGGCTTCTAGTTGACATGCCCTATTGTTAAGAACCACATTGGCAACTTGGCCATCTTACCGTCGCTCTTACATCAAAATCAGCTTTGCCATCAAAATCAATTTGCTGTTACGCCAGTAAGTTTTTTGCTTTGACGAGATAACTGATTTGGCTTTCGCATCGAAATTAGTTTTGCTCTTGCATCAATATAAGTGTTTTGATAATCAAATATTCTCCACAATTTTCCTCATCTCTCTTTCTTCGAACGTTTTTTTAGGCGTCGGTAAATAACGACCTTTCTAATTATCTCCTGGACACGCGCCTTGCTGTTCATCGCACTTTTTAATCTTCAGCTCATCAGTTAACAGTCTTTTTCCAAAAACATTATTAAATGAAGTATGAAAACATTCCAATAGACGCTTTCATCAAAGTCCCGTTACTTATTTAGAATCGCCGGGATAGAAAAAAGGGTTCAGATTTTTTTTGTGTGTGTATTGCATATATTTGGTTTATGGTAAAAGCATGAATATGCCAGTAACCACGTAGTAAACACTACTAAAGTAGGTCACGACCTATACATGTATATATGTTTGCCCCTTAGTAGTCAACCTCTTGTTAACTAAAGACGTTTACATTCCACTTGAAGTGTCTCCTTTACGCTTCATAATACGATGGATGTTGCGAAGAACTGTCGCCATGGTCGTTGCTAGGGATCTGTATTTGATGTTTGTTGTTGTTTACTTCAGCTGACGACATGTCCAGTACAGCCTCGACATCACAGAGGGTGAGTCTCTTACTTTTAACATTGTGGATGTGACTCACATTCTGGTCTTTTTCTCCATCCTTTTCCTCGCTGCCATCCAGTTTGACTACTACCCCCTCTTTGCCCCCTGCCTTACGCGCCTGTGATACTTTCCGCTGAGAGTGCATGTCATGGCATGGTAAAACTTCCTAATGATGTGCCTGGTGTTGAAGTGACTGAACTCCACTAAGACCCGTTTGATTCCGCCTAACAGTTTGCAGTGAGACCGTTATTAATATCGACCATTATTAGATAGCATAACGGTTACTAAAAGTGTTTGCGATAACCAAGATATCATAAACATCTGTAAAGACATCGCCTGGAGGAGTGTATTATCTATACCTTAAGTTAATACGAGACAGAAACAAGTACATGACGCTCGCAGTTCGTACTAACGCCGAGTGCTGGCGCTGCCTGTCGTTGTAGAGTTCCCAGGGTTCCATGGTGAACGCCATGGCGTTCCCCTCCCAGTCCGAGAGCGACCTCTCTCGGCGATCCGACTACTCGCCCTACCACGCGCCCCAGGGGGGCGGCCACGGCGGGGCGTACCCCTCGGCCACAGGCCCAGGGCCCCAGGGCAATCGACACCAGCCAGTATTAGACAAACACCGCGAAATGCAGCGACAGAGAAACATGACGTCGCAGGTGCGTCGTGGAATGAGTTGGCGTTATTGAGTTGGTTGTGACATGGGCTTGACTTAACACGAGAGTTGAATTCAGTCGTTCTTCACGGGGTTTATTCCCATGACCTGGTCCCAGCTAATCCGAATGTGCATGGTTACGTTGCCTTTTGCTGGTAGTTAGTTTCCTGTGGATATGTTATTAACCCATCTTGCCTGGTTTTCAAATTGAATGCCGAATGCGTTTATGCATCATCGTCGTTTCAAATAGATTTAAAATGAATTCATTATGGTACGACTTCTAGTCCTGTCCCATGCTTGGCCAGCACAGAACGCACGATTTTAATCTCACATTGTACGTCATAGTGCCGTGAGTTTCTCCTTACTAGAACATTTCTGTGTAACTGTTGTCCCCATGTAGCGCTCAGTGCCTGGCTGGGTAAGTCCTTATTCAGCAATGTGTTCCTCAGCATGCATCAACCCCATTTATAGATAGCATTCCAAGTTATATTGTTGCCTTGCATTTTTGTTGACATTTTGCCTGGGATCAGCTTACTGAAAGGTTATTTGTATTTCTGCAGCCGAATATGGAAGCGGAAGAAGACAAGTATTACGAAGCCGAGTTGCACCGCGGCTCGCGGGGCTTCGGTTTCTCCATCCGCGGAGGGAAAGAGTTCGACAATATGCCGCTGTACGTGTTGCGGATAGCGGAGGGAGGAGCGGCTGATCTGGATGGAAGACTGAAGGTGGGTCTGGGTCGAGGAGGAGGGGTGGGGGGGAGCGGCAGATCTGGATGGGAGACTGAAGGTGGGTCGGGAAGGAGGGGTGGGGGGAGCGGCTGATCTGGATGGGAGACTGAAGGTGGGTCGGTGGGTGGTGGGGGGAGCGGCTGATCTGGATGGCTGACTGAAGGTGGGTCTGTGGATGGAGGAGGAGTGGGGGAGCTGCTGATCTGGATGGGAGACTGAAGGTGGGTCTGTGGGTCGAGGAGGAGGGGTTGGGGGAGCGGCTGATCTGGATGGGAGACTGAAGGTGGGTCGAGGAGGAGTGGTGGGGGGAGCGGCTGATCTGGATGGGAGACTGAAGGTGGGTCTGTGGGTGGTGGAGGAGGGGTGGGGGGAGCGGCTGATCTGGATGGGAGACTGAAGGTGGGTCTGTGGGTCTGGGAGGAGGGGTGGGGGGAGCGGCTGATATGGATGGGAGACTAAAGGTGGGTCTGTGGGTCGAGGAGGAGGGGTGGGGGGGAGCGGCAGATCTGGATGGGAGACTGAAGGTAGGTCGGGGAGGAGGGGTGGGGGGAGCGGCTGATTTGGATGGGAGACTGAAGGTGGGTCCGTGGGTGGTGGGGGGGGAGCGGCTGATCTGGATGGGAGACTAAAGGTGGGTCTGTGGGTGGTGGGGGGAGCGGCTGATCTGGATGGCTGACTGAAGGTGGGTCTGTGGGTGGAGGAGGGGTGGGGGGAGCGGCTGAGCTGGATGGGAGACTGAAGGTGGGTCTGTGGGTCGAGGAGGAGGGGTGGGGGGAGCGGCTGATTTGGATGGGAGACTAAAGGTGGGTCTGTGGGTGGTGGGGGGAGCGGCTGATCTGGATGGCTGACTGAAGGTGGGTCTGTGGGTGGAGGAGGGGTGGGGGGAGCGGCTGAGCTGGATGGGAGACTGAAGGTGGGTCTGTGGGTCGAGGAGGAGGGGTGGGGGGAGCGGCTGATCTGGATGGGAGACTGAAGGTGGGTCTGTGGGTCGAGGAGGAGGGGTGGGGGGAGCGGCTGATCTGGATGGGAGACTGAAGGTGGGTCTGGGTGGTGGAGGAGGGGTGCGGGGAGCGGCTGATCTGGATGGGAGACTGAAGGTGGGTCTGGGTGGTGGAGGAGGGGTGGGGGGAGCGGCTGATCTGGATGGGAGACTGAATGTGGGTGGAGGTGAGGTATGCTGAATTTATAATGATATTGTATAACGACGATATTTTGTCTGTTCTTTGATTATTGAGAACAATTGTTTTTATAGACTGGATTATTTAAAATAATTACATGATAAGACCACGTCACATAAATACCCCCCTTCCCACAAACCATCAGCGGGAAATCCCAGCTTTCTGCCCGATGCGTACAGTGTACAGTGTTAACTGAGTGTGGTGGCGCTGCTTCAGGTGGGCGACCAGCTGATTGAGATCAACAACTACAGCACCAACAACATGACGCACGCCGAGGCCATCAGCCTAATCTCCAGCGGCGGCTCCCGCGTCAAACTGCTCGTCAAACGCGCCGCCAAGCTGGTGCCGCCACCTGGTGAGTCCCGTCAACACTAACTCTCCGCACGCGTCTCGAGGTTATTTTGATTATTTTGGTTTTACCTGGTGTCATCATTTCATCTGGTGTTCAGTGCCAATCGTTTTATTGAATAGAAACAGTATGAGAAGATTTTTTTACGTTCTATATTAGATAACAATAAACAGTGTACATTTTCTAAAAACGCTTTTATTTGCTGAATTCTAATATATTGTATGTGAAAGATAAGCTTATAAGAAACACATTGTAGGTACAGTGTAGGGGATATGTATAAAATATATATCTATGAATGTTTATATATATATATATCTATAAATATATATATATATATCTATATATTGGTGTAATTCGTGCGCCAGTCTTCACAAGACGACTGTGGTTTGTTGTAGGTGGCGGCGTCCACGGCCCGGGTCACGTGGTGAGGTCGCCCATCGCCCACAGCAACCCCCTGCCCAACCCCATGATGCCCAACGGCCCCTCCCGCCCCATGGGGCAGGGGTCACCCTCCCACCCCATGGGTCAAAGTTCACCCTCCCTACCCGGTCCGGACATGCGGAACTCCGAGCCACGCAACGCCTACTACAGCCACTACAGCGGGCAGTATGGCGAGCACCCCTCGGGCCGGACCAGCAACCTGGGCTACTGAGGGTCCAGCAACCTGGGCTACTGAGGGTCCAGCAACCTGGGCTACTGATGGTCCAGCAACCTGGGCTACTGAGGGTCCAACAACCTGGGCTACTGATGGTCAAGCAACCTGGGCTACTGAGGGTCCAGCAACCTGGGCTACTGATGGTCAAGCAACCTGGGCTACTGAGGGTCCAGCAACCTGGGCTACTGATGGTCCAACAACCTGGGCTACTGAGGGTCCAGCAACCTGGGCTACTGAGGGTCCAGCAACCTGGGCTACTGAGGGTCCAGCAACCTGGGCTACTGATGGTCAAGCAACCTGGGCTACTGAGGGTCCAGCAACCTGGGCTACTGAGGGTCCAGCAACCTGGGCTACTGATGGTCAAGCATCCTGGGCTACTGAGGGTCCAGCAACCTGGGCTACTGATGGTCAAGCAACCTGAGCTACTGAGGGTCAAGCAACCTGGGCTACTGAGGGTCCAGCAACCTGGGCTACTGATGGTCTAGCAACCTGGGCTACTGACGGTCCAGCAACCTGGGCTACTATGGGTCCAGCAACGTGGGCTACTACGGGTCCAGCAACCTGGGCTACTGAGAGTCCAGCAACCTGGGCTACTGAGGGTCCAGCAACCTGGGCTACTGATGGTCTAGCAACCTGGGCTACTGACGGTCCAGCAACCTGGGCTACTATGGGTCCAGCAACGTGGGCTACTACGGGTCCAGCAACCTGGGCTACTGAGAGTCCAGCACCCTGGGCTACTGAAGGTCCAGCAACCTGGCCTACTGATGGTCCAGCAATCTGGGCTTCTGACGGTCCAGCAACCCGATTTCCAGCATCGTAGGCGATTAAGCAATCTAGACTAGTGGTTTACCAGCAGCAGGTGCTAGTGTGGTTGCTGTAAGCGGGTGTTTTGTACGTTTCCAAGATTTGCGCTTTTCTTGATACCAAGTATACTATTACAGTATCCGAGCCTGGTGCAAGACAGTTATCTAGTGGTGTCCATTACTTTGCGGCCTTCGTCTTCTGGGCACCCATTTTTTTCTGTTCTGGCAACATTGTCATTGTGCGGGATGTGAGCAACGATATGGCCAAAGGAAGAGTATGTGATTTCAAGAATGATCAAATGATTAAAATTTATCAGATTGTTGGCGCGTCTAATTTAAATTCTTGGAAGAAATTTAGTTATTGCAGTTTGCTTAAAAAACGCCTGATTCGTCATTTAATAAATGAAGGGCCAGACGAGGGGCCTGTCAGCGTTACCCGTTGGGCTCTCGGGTCTGCCCGGGTGATACACTGTGACACGGAGAGGAGACCAAAGTTGGATCGAAAACAGTTCTGCCGATGATCCAGGCTCTTGAAGAAAGTGCAGACGACTTGTTACATATCAATTGAAAATTGCTCGTAGTGTATCTGGAGAACTAGACTTCTTCTGTGGTCGTAGCTCTTTGGATACTTATCGATTATCTTTAATCTTGAGAAGATGCTATTGAAATCGTGTGACGTCGCGTTACCAAGTAATGATCGACTCTTCTGACGTCAGATTAAGAACCAACGTTCGTGTGACGTCACATGGAATGATCCTCGCGCTCGTGTGACGTCACGTTAAGTAAAGACCGAACCTGCGTGACGTCACGTTAAGTAATAATAATCGAGATTGTGTAACGTGACGCGAAGTAAATGCCGAGCTTTGGTGACGTCACGTTAAGTAAGCCTGCGTGACGTCCCATTTAAAAGTCATTCCGGTTTCGGTTGTCTCGCCGTTCTTGCATTTTATTTATAGTAACTTTTTTCAATGGCATTATTTGAAAATCGTTTCGTATTTTGTTTCTTGATTTTTAATGAATTGTTTGGATTCATTTGGCGGTTTATCCTTGGATGCTTTATGCGTGAAGACTCAGCGAGCTGTAGATAGGTGTGATATTTATTGGTGAGTTAACGGACGCGGTAAGGAGGTGGGCATGTACACCAGATGGCAGCACTAGCGGAACCTTCGCAGCAATCGTGTTTTGTTTTGTTTTTCGCTGCGAGGCGAGAAATTGATTTAGATCGATGTACCACACAGGCTAGGAACAAGTAGGGGAAGTCTGTACGCCTCGGCGACGATGTAGTGGAGAGGTGGCAATATAGAGGAGCCGTGAGACATTGGACACTGCCATTTTATTGCATATCTGAAATGTGTATAAACTTAATTATAAAGAGTATGCTCCGTAGTAATTAATAGATGTATATAAATATATGTAGAGAACAGATCGTAACATTCATTTTTATCATTTAATAATTCCCTAAATCACGTCTACATTGTAAGTAACTCTGCTGTTACGCTTTTAGGTGACTTGTATATGAATAGAATAATCTTCGCAGCTCTGCATATGCTGTTATGCAACACACTGACGTTGAGCGTTCAAACTGGAATTCATAATATATTCTCACGAGCCGCTTTTGTACATGCGGTCGTTGTCTACTTGCAGACCACGAGATCTCTCATTGATACAGGATATACGCTTTGCCTTTGTCTATTTCTCTGGTTCATTTCAATGCTTTGTGTTACTTGCCCCTGATGTCTGAATTTCATCCAGAAACGCTTGTTAGTTCACACGATTGCGTCGTGATGCACTACGTTACTTAAGCAATGGTTTTAGACTAAAGCAAGTTGTTAGACTATAGATACCTCAGTCTGGTGCGTTGTACTTATCGGTGTGTTCAACTTGGAATTAAGAATTGCGTCCATTCGAATATATACCAGACGTCATCTTTGTTCCCCACAACCTTTTGGATTGTAGCTCTATTGTTACAACTATTCCGATCTGAGAAACGAAATAGAAGTCAGGAAAACATCAAGCATGTAGATGTAATGTTAGTGTAAGAAATAACATCCGGGGTAGATAACATCTAACAGGCACTTCTAGACTTCTCTTCGGTCAATTGCAAGCGTGAGTGTAATGCTAAGTGTTGACTTTGATGCGACAACGTTATCGAAATCTTTATTGTGTCGCCATCTTTGAGCTTCTATTACCTGCAAAGATGTTATTTCATTTTGCTAGTGCCTTCTATTCAGTTAACATACTGCAGCCTTGCGTTGTGTCTGAGCGTCGTCGTCCTAATTTGAGTCTTATTGTCTTTATCACTTTCGAGATCACTGTTATCGCTTTGTGATATTTACAAAGTAAATGGAGTTTCTTGTAAAGTGTTTTTAATGTTACGTTTGAAACGGTCATTAAACGATAGTTTATGAAGTCCGTACCTCCATTCTGATGCAAATTAAAGGAGTGCGGGCTGACAATACGGTGGACGTTGGGTTTGGTTTGGTATTGGTGTAATAGTAGTGAAGGGATTCCACCTGGTGATAAAGCCATGGACTCTGATGACACATTGAGTGGTACGGGTCTGTGATGTTGAACTATTGAAAATCCATCCATATTTTGTGATAAACGGTTGCCGTTGGCAGTTTGACCTTGGGCGCCAGTGCTAATAAGGCACTACCAGCCGCTGCAACTACCATTCTCGGCCGCCGAGATGCAACTCTCGCGAGAACGGCTTCGACCTCTCGCTCGTGTATTATCATGGTTTTGCATTGTAATGTTACATGGCTTTATGAGGTAAGGGCTCCATTAAACGTGTCTTTGCTTTGAACAGCGACCTTGTGTTTGGTCGACTGATGTAATGTGATGCTTTAATTGTCCAATCAAGCCTTCTTTCATCGACCTTTTGCTTCTCTGTTCAACAGTTTATTATTTAAAGCAATTTTATTTGAATATACTAGTATGGCATGGCGTCACGTGGTACATCATTAAGCACCAAGAGAGTGGACAAGAAAGTAATATGCGCATGCGTAGTGATGTGAGGACGCTTGCGCGTTCCGTGCGATAAGAGCTGTTGTAATAGTGCACTCCTCAATACACCATGGTTGGTACCCTAGTCACATTTCCTTGATTCAAATATGTAAAGCTCAACATCTGTTTATCCCCAACGTTACCGCGAACCAATGCCCATATTTATAACGTTGTTGGAGATGTAGGAACGACTTTATGACCAGTGCAAAAATCGTGAAAAGAGTGACTTTTCTTATAGTAGCGCCCTTATAATTATGTGGTCATGGCACCTTGTTACTCTGACGAAGAGTCGTTTTCTGATCAGTTTCTAATCAGTTTACGACATTGATATTCTTCAAGTGCGCGTTGGACAGGTTCGAACCAATTGTTATTTCTTAATGGAATATATTTGTACATATATATCAAAGTAGACGGTAGATTTAGGTAGATATAGCTTAGATTTTCCAACTACGACAATTATGCATATGCACTGTGTAAATACAGATCATATATATAAATATCTATAATATGTATACCCGTTTTACACAATAAATCTGGACTATTTCGATAATAACAACAACTTGTTTCCAGTTTTTGAGTTTTAATTCAGCCAGTGTTTGGTGTTGCGTGAATTAACAGTGCGAAGCTCAACAAATAATTTAACTAGAATTGCTGAGGCATAAACACATAATCGGAAGTGCATCGTATGGCAGACATCTGACCCTCTGGCGTCTCACTCCGGTCGACATAGCTCTCGCCTGTTTAACCCATTAGTTAGGGCACCCTTAAAGGCATGAACAAAACATGTGCATGCCATCTGTGCGCAGACCTGGACGAAGTAGTCGACATTGCTCTCGCCTGTTTAACCCCCTAGTTCGGGCACCTTTAAAGGCGTGAACAAAACATGTGCATGCCATCTGTGCGCAGACCTGGACGAAGTAGTCTACATTGCTCTCGCCTGTTTAACCCATTAGTTAGGGCACCTATAAAGGCGTGAACAAAACATGTGAATGCCATCTGTGCGCAGACCTGGACGAAGTAGTCTACATTGCTCTCGCCTGTTTAACCTATTAGTTCGGGCACCTTTAAAGGCGTGAACAAAACATGTGCATGCCATCTGTGCGCAGACCTGGACGAAGTAGTCTACATTGCTCTCGCCTGTTTAACCCATTAGTTAGGGCACCTTTAAAGGCGTGAACAAAACATGTTCATGCCATCTGTGCGCAGACCTGGACGAAGTAGTTGACATAGCTCTCGCCTGTTTAACCTATTAGTTAGGGCACCTTTAAAGGCATGAACAAAACATGTGCATGCCATCTGTGCGCAGACCTGGACGAAGTAGTCTACATTGCTCTCGCCTGTTTAACCTATTTGTTAGGGCACCTTTAAAGGCATGAACAAAACATGTGCATGCCATCTGTGCGCAGACCTGGACGAAGTAGTCTACATTGCTCTCGCCTGTTTAACCCATTAGTTAGGGCACCTTTAAAGGCATGAACAAAACATGTGCATGCCATCTGTGCGCAGACCTGGACGAAGTAGTCTACATTGCTCTCGCCTGTTTAACCCATTAGTTAGGGCACCTTTAAAGGCGTGAACAAAACATGTGAATGCCATCTGTGCGCAGACCTGGACGAACTAGTCACCGGGCGAAGACCTCTCTGGGAACGGGATGACTTTGATGGGAAACCATCTAAAGTCCGGTAAAGGACTCGACAAAGTGAAACCTGAGGAGGTCAGCGGCTTTTACAGGGTTCTGTCCACTGAGACAATCCTTACTTTTGTCTCCCAGCAAGTGCCACTGGACGTGAGAAAGGTACTTACGACACCCAGACCGATCAGTCTGTAGAAATGAGGAAGGGACAACTCAGGCGTACTCAAATTGCGTCAAATTTCTCTATGCAATGTGCTTCACGGCATTTTAGCTCCAAAAGCAATAATACATTGGTATGTTTAGTTCAAGAGACAAAACAAGTTCTTTATTAGTCGTGGGTATAATACATAGAAAACGAATGTATGGGAATGCTTCACATCTAGATATGTGATCAACACAATTGCATAACAAATCTGGCGTAGGTATCGGATTAGAAGGAAACCGATCTTCTCGGAATATCCAGCCTTTTAATCAAACAAGTAACAAACACCGTTTTTATTATTAGAAACGTCGAGATAAATAAATGACACCTCGTTTTTGTCCGCGAAAGAATAGAGAATCTGTCACCAAGTCCCTATTGTTTTCAATACATTTACTAGACATACGCTGTAGATATTAGCGATGAATCTTTGGGTTGTACTAATCAGTTAGCAATTAACCTAAGCAAAAAAAATTCATAAGTAAAGCATTTGTCAGCCATCAAATTTCTGATCATAAAACATTGACACCATTAAAAAAAAAACCTTGTTTGGAACCTAATTTATGTATTTTTATATACATGCACACCACAGCTAGGCTCTGATAGAACAATGACTATGGGGCGCGAACAGAATCAATGAAAGGGAAGAGTGGGATACAGGTCTTAGTATTCACAATATAAATTTCACTCAATCGACGGTTCTATTTTCAAAATATAAGACCACTTTTCGGCAGCTCGACGCTTGTAAAAAAGTATATTGTACAGATTTTTTACTATATTTATAAGTATAGACTTAACAGTAAAATACATTATTTGCTTAAAGAAACTGCTATATCTGTGTACCGTTTTGCTCAGTATACCAAATGCAACCATGTAACAAATTCTTGTCATCCAAATAAGGACGCTATGACGAGAAGTCATAAATAGAAATCAATTACTTCAGGTGCTAATAAGTATACCTATCTTACATATTTAACTGGTAAAAATCGATGACAGAGTACACAAATCAACTCTTGCAATTGCACTTGATTGAAGTAGTATTTAACAAATACAATCACCATCTTTTCTCATGTTAGAACACAAATAGATGGCCAGGTTCTGTACACGACCACAGCCCGTTACCTGGGAGTTGGCGTGGAGACCAGCAGTCTTGAATCAGACTCACAAGTCAGGCTGTGCCAGATATATCATTAAATAACCGGCTAGACACGGCTGTAAAGGCTATGTACACATAAGACTTGCACATGTACATCCCTCGCCAAGAAAAACCGTGATATTATAAACATGCAGAACACGACCTTGACAAGACTTGCTATGTGGCAAAGAGCGCGATATGACATAGACATCGAGCAGTGACTAACGACACATCGATACTACAGCTATAGTAATCATAACGACATCAGTGTACGTTTACCACCAGAGTGACTACAAGTAGCACATAGCGAACTGGGCACGTTCACAGATACAGTCTAAATATGGCCGACTAAATTGGATATCAAACTCTATCCTATTCATGCAATTTCCTTTAACCATCTCGAGATGAACACACGTTTTTCAACAGTTCATACACCATCTTAGGTTAGATCCCCTACATCGCTTAGACAAACAACAGCGATCTTAAAAGTCTACACAAACCTCCACTTGACCAATTACCTACAGACACATAACATACATAGACACAAACATCAAGAAAAAAAAGACAGTAAGCATATCAATTAAAACAAATAAAATTGAGGTCATCAACATAAGAAACGACTTACTCCATACCATATAAAAGTAACATTCTGTTGCTATGTGGCGTCCAAAAGCTTTCTTAAACTAAACATACATATAGCCACTAACAGCTACATCAAACTAGATAAACAGTACTGACCACGAAGGCTAATTACGTGATTCGAACACAGAATACACAGATAGGAAAACACAACCAACATCTATAAAGACTGTGTCATCTATTGGCGATGACCAATATGTCTCTCCGCGACAGAAGGTCCACATGTTCCATGTACCGGTAACCCTGGCAGAGACACACATTAGTCTATATTTCATACCATCTGGGTATGACACATAGGATCTATAAATGTCTATATATTCAAAGCCGTTCACGGTCCATCTTCCATGTTAGAACCCATGACATGTATTATTGTAGTAAACGTTAGGCGTGAGTAATACGTGAGCTGTGCTGAAACAATGATTCGCCCTTACATAGAAGAACGACCCCGTTTACCTGCTCCATAAAGAGGCAGAAAATGTTTTTTTCTATGAATAGCGCACGTATTTTGCGAATTCACCCCAAACATACAGTCGATATCTTGAAGAAACCGGCAACACAAAGTAGTAACTTCAGTAAAAACAAAAACATGAAGCAGTCGCATATATACAAGAGGGCAGAATACAAGAACAAATTACAATCGGCGTGGATACCAAAATACAGTAGAGAAATATAGAACTGCTGTTGCCAAATGTAAATGACTCACAAAAAAAAAAGATGGGCGGTGTGAGTTGTAGTCAGTCCATTTCACGTCAGACAAATGACGTCATACAGGAGTATCCGAGAGTGAGTCATGACTTTCACCGGTCTAGGTAAGACCGGTACGACCGGTCAGGTTGCGAGGCAACGCCTCGCGTGACTACTGTACCCATTGGGGAAGTGATCAGTATCCGTCACACAGCTACAAATAGATGAGCCGTTGGGGAAAATTTAAAATAAATAGTTAAACAACAATAACAAAATTTGTTTCAGCTGTGTGACACATTTCACGTATTCAGCTGAACTTGTTTGGACACTGCGACAGACGAACACCACTATAAATATAGGCCGGGTGGTCTCGGATGAGTGAATACACGAGAGGCGTTGTAAAGCCACGCCTTCCCAGGAACACCGGGTCGTGTGCACGACTACTACAGGGTGACATCTCTACCACATCCCCTTATTATCGTCCGCACCTTCAGTTGATGAATCAGTGCTAAAGAAAAGCACGTACTTTTATTAAATTCATTAATATGATTCAAGGAGTGAAAAAATAAATCCCTCATTTTCCCCAGGACTTTAGTTGAGACTAAAACAGTGACACCTCTAATCTTATGTTTGCTGGTCACACAAACATGGTAGAATAAAAGGGTCACCGATAGTGGCAACCAACTTGCGGTGCAACAAAGTGTGGGGGTGGGCCTTGGGAACCTTAGCGGCGCTGAAGGAATCCTACACCAGTGGGCACAGGGATGCCCGACATGGATCTTGGTGGATGGGTTGGCCATAACCTTGTCCAAAGTCAATGTCCAAAGCGCGGGACACCTTCCTCCTAATTAGAAAATAGTTCATTCCGAAACCTGAACTGCCAATTCATGAGACCTAGACATAGTGACGATAAAGAACGTGTCACTAGATTACTATCCGAGATAAAGACTAGGTATATTAAATAGTGAACATTTTCTATATAAATATTCATTTTTTAAATCCTGTCGGTGCTTATTATATGGCATCTAAATAGCAAACACGGCCACGATTTCTGAACTGGTCTACTGAGTATGGAAAGCGAAGAGAGCAATATCTTCATAATATTTCATGGCTGCTTCAGATATGAGTATATCTTACAGGAAGAAGTCCGATCATTTTGATTGAGTCTTACGTTTGAATATACAACGAAAAAATAGTGAATCATTAATAAAATAGATTACTATTGTACAGATTCCTGGGTAAACGAGTATTATACAACACGGGAAGAACAAAGCCGGGATGAAACTTTACATTCTGGAGTACGGGTTGTGGATATTGTTCCAAGAAGCCAAGTTATCGTCAAATAAAAAATATCTTATTCTGTCTCTTAAGTAGGGATCCACCGCTATTAATACTGAAATACCCCAAAAGACAACAGACATTAGGTTATTATATTCTTAAGATTCGCTCCTACTCATAGGCTGGCTGGTTTACACGCCTGCTGACCACCGCTCCCTTCACCCCCCACGACACTTTGTAACAGTACTTTATCGGCAACGTAAGTTGTTTGAACCTTGATAGCGCCCAGTATGTCTCTTTGGAAGTTTTTTCTGCATCCTTGTAAGCGCCCTGTATGTCCTTGTCAGCGCCCTGTATGTCCTTGTCAGCGCCCTGTATGTCTTTGTTAGCGCCCTGTATGTCATTGTCAGCGCCCTGTATGTCCTTTGTACACGCCCTGTATGTCCTTGTCAGCAATGTAATTCTGTATCTCCCTGCCTGTCGTTGTCAGCGCCCTGTATGTCTCTGCTTGTCGTTGCCAGCGCCCTGGTTGCGGCCGGTACCGCCTAGTCATTGTCGCCAGCCTTGTCCTCGAAGTACATAAAGTCGATGAGGAAGACGGCTCCGAGCAGAGCGGCCTTGATGTTGACGTGCAGGTCCATGGGGAAGACGACCCCGAAGTTGTCGGCATCAGTGAAGGCCTCGTTGATCAGGCCGGACCACTGCTTGGTGATCATGCCAACCTGGGTCCCATCCGTAGCCAGCACCTGCAATCATAGCACAAAGCCAATGTATTAAGGGCTGCTAGATCAGCTAAAGTCAGGACACGTCAACGACCGAGTTTATAGTTTAAAGCCTTTTAATGAATGTCTTCACATAAAGTAACCGCTATACCATCTACCAGAGGCTAGTAGCTCCAATCAACCACAAGCTATACCATCTACCATAGGCTAGTAGCTCCAATCAACCACAAGCTATACCATCTACCATAGGCTAGTAGCTCCAATCGACCACAAGCTATACCATCTACCAGAGGCTAGTAGCTCCAATCAATCACAAGCTATACCATCTGCCAGAGCCTAGTAGCTCCAATCAACCACAAGATTTACCATCTACCAGAGGCTAGTAGCTCCAATCAACCCCAAGCTGTACCATCTACCAGAGGCTAGTAGCTCCAATCAACCACAAGCTGTACCATCTACCAGAGGCTAGTAGCTCCAAACAACCCCAAGCTGTACCATCTACCAGAGGCTAGTAGCTCCAATCAACCACAAGCTGTACCATCTACCAGAGACTAGTAGCTCCAATCAACCACAAGCTATACCATCTACCAGAGGCTAGTAGCTCCAATGAACCACAAGCTGTACCATCTACCAGAGGCTAATAGCTCCAATCAACCACAAGCTGTACCATCTACCAGAGGCTAGTAGCTCCAATCAACCACAAGCTGTACCATCTACCATAGGCTAGTAGCTCCAATGAACCACAAGCTGTACCATCTACCAGAGGCTAGTAGCTCCATTCAACCACAAGCTGTACCATCTACCAGAGGCCAGTAGCTCCAATCAACCACAAGGTCTAAAGTCTACCATTGACCAATAATTCCAATCAAACCCAAGCTCTATAGTTTACAACTGGCAAGTGGCACAGGCACAGTAATGTTCCCCCCAGTTTGCTGGAAAATAGGCAAAAAAGGCACAGTCACTATTCTTTCTGCACAACTTCACCAGACCCCCCCCCCCCCCCAGACCCCCAGGGTCGTAAGTTTCTCACTGGATCCGTGCCTGGATAGTGTTTAAATATATGGCGCGCCCCCCCCCCCCCCCTTTGTAAACTCCTGGATCTGAGCTTTCGTAGCTTACCAGTGGCCAGTCATTCAAATCAACCAGTCGATATAGTCTACCAGTGGCCAGTCATTCCAATCAACCAGTTGATATAGTCTACCAGTGGCCAGTCCTTCCAATCAACCACAAGCTCTATAGTCTGCATAGTCAGCTATATTCAACACTAAATGGAGTACCTGTCTGTTAAAAAATGAATAGCATTAATATATATAAATATATATATATAATCTATGACTAATTGATTTTGATGCCAAGCCATGCATGGATTTTACATCATATTATATACGGTAATAACAGAGACATTCAATAAGATAAAAGTACAGTGGCCAAGAACTCACCCTGAACTCCACATCTCCACATGGCTTGCAGTGACAGATGGGACCCTCAACAGTGAGCACAGTCTGGTCATTGGCATCATTGATCTTGTAGCAGGGCCTCAGTATACTCCAACCCTGGCGGACGAAGCTGATAGACTTGCCAGGTGGCGCTTGAATCTCAATCTTTCTCAGACAACATGGACACCAGCAAGTATCACATCGTAGTGGTGCCTCCATATGCATCACTTCTTTTCCATCGTTATCCATGATCTTGAGGTCAAACGGTCTGTGATCGCCACAACACTGACGAGTACAACAGCAAGTATCCTCCGCTGCATAGTAAACTTTCTGACCCATTGTATTCAAGACCTCATAGCGGTTATTCGTTTCAAAACCGGAGAAAGTTTCAAAGACTTCAACCTTCTGCTTGATCAGGAGCTGATCAACTTGAGTGAGATATTCCAACCCAGGGGGGCAGTCCACCACTTGCTGGGGTACCTGCATCCAGTTTGGCCCCTGGGCAGGCTGCATCTGTACTGCTGGCTGCATCTCGACAGGTCCTGGATGGGCCATGATAAAATATCTCTCAGGACTGACTTAACAAATCATACAAAAGGACAGTTCAGAACCAATTAATGATGGAATATCCAACTTGAAATATGAAGTAGCTGTTCCTGCTTTGTGTGGCAACAGTGATTTCATATAATGAACTATGGCTCCTGGTTTCAAATAGCCTTATTACATGTAATATATGGGTCTACATATCACACTGTAGATCTGGCAGGTTCACTCCGCCACCAAACTGGCTGACATTTAAATGTCAGGTCATGGATGCCTCTAGCATTTAACTGCAGTCTGAATGAAAACTAGACCAGCACTCCAACCAGCCAATAATGGACCCCTATCTGAAGTCCTGTGCATTCCAAGCCTTCTATATATAGCCCAGCAAGCAGTCAAGCATGCAGTACAGTAGAGCTATACACCCACACCAGTGGTAGTGGGTAGGCCTACACACTGTTAGTCAAAGACGGTATACCCCTCCAAAATCCTTCGTACAGTTAAACCACTAAAATCTACTTATATGACACAGAACATCAGCCATTAACTGATATCATTGATCAATTTATTGATCACTAAAAATACACTGATAAACACTTTGCATAAGCTAATACAATTATATATATAAGCTTATGCTAACACTTCCGTAATTTTGAACAAATGGAGGACGTGATGACAGACACTGAGCGAGCGACAGAACGCTATATTTTACGCATGGCCAGCTCACAATTTGCATAGAACCGCTGTTTTGCAATGTGTAAACAAGTCTTGAAACTAAAGTGAAAACTGATATTATTAGGAGACCACGCCCACCCTAGCTGGCTTGTTGCGATAGTTGTATTACTTGACGTGAAACCCTATCTATTTGGCCTTTTTGAACGTTAAGGCATAGCGGGGCTGGCGTCAAATACTGACCCAATCACAAAGTACTTCACCAACACGAGTCGTCAGCAGGTGAGAGCGCTAGGCGAACTCAGTCACCCGTTCAGTGCAAAGATGGCGATGTGCAGGCACAACCGACAGTCGGTCCGAAAGTAGGTCAGGCCAAATAACAACCTCAGCAGAGCAATCGATTGGCCACCGCTGGTGGTGACACCGGCATAGACGAGTGCATTATGATATGATCAGTATGGAAAGCCGTTTGTTCCTCCAAGTACATGCTGGCAGCAGGGAAGGCAAATGATTTATATCATACGGGACCGTTACCGAGGTACCACATTTGATATGATGATCCAGGGGCCGATCCAGGTAGTGGGGGTGGTGTCCAGGCGGTGCGGATCCCCCCCCCCCCTTCGTTTGAGATCTTTTGAGGAAGACTATCGTTTTTCAACGCAATATTTAGGTCATCGATCTTCGGCGTGGACCCTACTCATCCCCTTTTTTTATGGAGAAAGTTCAATGTTTTGGTAGACCCCCCCCCCCCCCCTCCCGTCGTAAAAAAAGTTAATTGACCCCCGGTCGCGCAATTTTCTCAGTGGACCTCCCCTTTTCAAATTTCTGGATCCGCCGTTTGAAGATCCACCCTTTGCCACTGGACCCCGACCTAACTGACATCCATTATATGGACGCCCCGCATGTAAATCCGTTGTCTTTTTTGGCCAAGAGACCAATAGATCAATTGGGGAGTGACAAGAACCGCGTCATGCCGATCTGTGAACGATCTATGTACATATCCTTAAAGAGAGTGCACGACCGCCAGTTCGTTTTATCCATCGGCACCACTCCACATGATATCTCTCCAGCTCCGTTCAGACACCTCTCGCCCCCCTCCCCCCCCACCACCACCAATCACCTATCCTCGTATGAATGTTACACTTATCTGTCCCACACCAGTTTCAGTTCAATGAAAGCCGATCTGTAATTTTATTTCTTTGTTTCCAATGGCAAAGAAAATGTATGACACAAAACCATGCTTTGGAAATATGTTGCTTTAAAATATTCAATTATTATCATATTACCTATTATATATCTTATTGACCCCATGATGTGTACACATTATCAGTTAGAGAGATCTTCCATTTAGGTCAGCGAGATCCTTTGAAAATCATATGCATTTGGGGAAGAAGATATATACATATATAGATCAGCGAGATCCTATGCAGATCCTCGAGCTCCAAAGTATGTCAGCGAGATCATCCTATATATATTCTGTGTAGGTCATCGAGCTCCTATGTAGGTCAGCGAGATCATCTTATATATCCTGTGTATTCATCTTCTCTTACGTAGGTCAGGAAAGTGCTATTTAGTCCTGCGAGAGTTTACGTCCTGTACCCAGCTAACACATAACGTCTTCATGACATTCTCAAAACATTTTTTTTAGGTTGTTATGAAAATGTTATTATTATATCGTTTTATAAACGTTTTTAAAACGTTAACTTTGCGCACGAGGAAAGCCTTTTTGCTACAACCTTTTCGTGACGTTTTAAAAACGTTTTATTGAAGTTGTGAGCAAATGTTGCTGTTCAAGCGATTTCGTAACGTTTACAAAACGTTATATTTATCTTGCTACAGCTTATAGTAAAGATTTTCTACCGAAGTGTTTTTGAACTATTGGAAAAACGTTTGCGGGCAAAACAAGTTGCCGCCGTGATGTTTAAATTACGACCTTAATTTATATCGGACGATGCAGATGACGATGCATACATGGCGAATTGGTTTGACCATTTGATGATGCTGCACATGCTGAATTTGACGATCGATGAATATGATGTGACGTCATCACAATAGAATAGGAACGCTTCAACCATGTTATTTATTAATGTCGGCGCGAAATTTTCCAAGGGAAGAACTATGTTATTTGACATCGGTTAGCGTCGGACGATCGCACCCCCCCCCCCCCCACCCCTCGCCCCTGTGGATGGCGTGGGTGGCGGAGGGCACCCCAAAGACCCACTTTACCGGTCCTGTACCGGTTCCAGGAGACCCCTTTCTTAAGATCCGCAAGATCTTTTCGTGAAAACATCGTCATTATGTGTGGTTCCGTAGCCCGGCGTTTGCTGACTCCATATGATATAGACTACAGCTAGGTTTGTTATGTGAAAATCCGCTCAATTCCCAAAAAATCTACGAATTTGCGATATATTCGATACAAATACTTTTTTTTCTATCTAATTTAAGTTTTGGGGTTTTATAGCCGAATGTCATTCGGGGCAAAGTCAGAAGGGCGGCGTGGGGGGGTGGGGGGGGGGGGGGGGAAGCAAACGTTTATCTACAAGGATTATATCGATTTATATATTACACTTGCAGTATTTGTCTTCAATGATTTTGGTTGCTAAGCGTTGATGTGAATGATCGCATATCCCTATGACAACTTATGTCATTGTTAGACGCGTCGGATTTGCCTTGCTGCCGAACCTCAACCCTCCCCCCATCAATGACGTTTTTAAAACATTTTAAAAACCACTTTTTGTTAGCTGGGTATGTACGTTAGCGATATGTTGTGTAATTCAGCGAGCTATTCTCAAATGCAGAGCAGGAAGATCCTGTGTAGGTCAATGAAATCCTCTTGTGTAAACCAGGAAAGCGAAAGATACTCTTATGTGGGCCAGGAAGGTCCTATAGATGTAGGTCAGTGAGATCGTCTTATGTAGGTCAAGAATATCTTATGTAGGTTAGCGAGATTCTATGTAGGACAGCGAGATAATATGTAGGTCAGCGAGATCCTATGCAGGTCAGCGACCCTATGTTGGACAGCGAGATAATATGTAGGTCAGCGAGATCCTATGAAGGTCAGCGAGATCCTATGCAGGTCAGCGAGATTCTATGTTGGACAGCGAGATGATATGTAGGTCAGCGAGATCCTATGTTGCGAGATAATATGTAGGTCAGCGACATCCTATGTTCGCTCAGTGTTCTTTCCGTGTTACGTTACAGATGAATTACGAGGATGTTTTGCGAATGGTACGCTTGCACAAAGTAAATTTTGTTACGTTATTATGCATTGAAACTTCCTCAAAATGGGGGTTGGGGGGAGGGTCAACCCCCTAGATGGCCTAAATTTTGCATTGAAAATCATCATTCTTCCTCAAAAGAGAGGGTGGGGGGGGGGGGGGGTCCTGAGCTTCCGGAACCTGCCCCTCTTGGATCCGCCAATGAGTTGCGATGCACATTAGTAAAACAATTTTGGCACATTCAAACTTTTGCGGCGCTTGCTCCCGGAGGTTATTGGCGCGTTGACCTGTCAATCACGCGGTCTAATAAGGGAGACGTTAAAAATATTGAACGGTTTTGTGCTTTATTCATGTGAGTGCACCATCATGTTCGTTAATGTTCTGGAACGGTTTGCTCGTAACATTCGCAAAAAAACATTTCCTGAATATTAAGAAAACTTTCCTGGAGAACAATCCCCGATTTTTTTTTGGTAATATTCCCGTAACATTGGTGGAATATTCGGAGAATATTATTTTGTTACCTGGGATATATGTAGGTCATGCAGCGAGATAATATGTAGGTCAGCAAGATCCTATATGTTCGGGAATCCTATATCTTCCCACACATCCCGTAACAGATACACCACAATGTCATCAACTTATGGCATCACTCAGTCGCGAGTCCATGTCGTATAACTATACTACTATGGATATGTCAATTAACCAGACCTCGATCCGCAAATGGAATCATTGTGTTCGCGGTAGTAAATTACACTACGCAAACACACGTCTTACAAACCTGTGAAAAGCTTTAATATTTTTAGCTAGGCCCATGCAATGATTTTTTTTTTTTGAAGTGTGTGTTTGCTTTGATTGCTCAGAGTTTCCTTTCGCGACGATATTATAGAGTAGTGATGTTGTGCAGCTGAGTAACATGAATTGTGAGTACAGGACGCACAGTCACTGCTTTTTGCACCTCAGTGTTATCTGTCCGATCCATCCCGCTATACTGAAGCTTTACAATCTCAGCGACTAGGGCTGTTTTCCTCCTGTACGGACTCTTCAAACTGGTACACCATTTCAGTGGTGAGGCCCGTTCCGTGTATTTGCCGATTACAACTGTAAATGACCTATAGCAACCCTTAAAAAATTGTGTGATGTCACGCCTTTGTCTTAAGTGTTCATTATCTTGAAGAATGGATCGAAAAACAGACCTAGCCGGGTTTTATTAACGTAAGTGTGCGTTATTCAAATAAAGAACTGTAAAACAGTGCTTTATTTTAATAATGAACGGAAAAACTGTGCATTATCTAGATAAAGAACAGTTGTTAATATTGACTCGTCAAGTGTCACGGTATAATCAGTCGAGCTGAGCTGAGCGGAGCCGAGTTGGCTTGTGTTGACTTGCCAATTTCAAGACAAACAATGGACTGCATAAGTCAATGTTAAGCACCAAAGGGGCTGGGGTTAGATCAGAAATCTCAAAATATATAGAAATTCCACAGTTATCGATTGCATACATTTCTTATTATATCCGTCATATCGCTTTTCAGGAGGCGATGTTTTCACGAAACTAAGAAGCAATGACTTCCAAAATGTCTACTTCATCTACGCCTTCCCACCCCTACCCTTCCCCCTGGGGCTTCACGATGACGAACCGTTGTTTCCACAATGTGCCTCATGTATTCGTCGGGCAGTGCAACTGACACAATAGTCAATTCCTGTGTCCAAACGTGAGCACATGTCAGGCCTTGTTATAACAATTTTATAAGTACGTTAAAGAACTCGCTGTCGTGCATTCCCAAAATAAACCACTCGACGCTATCGCGTCTCGTGCTTTATTTTGGCGAATGCACTCCAGCTCGTTCTTTAACTAGTACATGTTCAACGGGAACGCATCAAACTAGGTCCGTCAAAGTTAACTTTAGGACATTCTGGCTTGAAAAATGTAACGTAACGTTAGTTATGTAATTTCAAATATCAAAAAACACTTTCACTTTTACCTTAAAAATATAATGTTAATTGATAGAACCACGAAGTATTATGCATGTATGACAATTGCGACGTGGTCAGCGGCGCTGTTACAGATAGTTTTTATGTCAGTTTTCTTGTCAGTATCAGTGGTGGATCCACGAGGGGAGGAGGGCACAGGGGCCACGTACTGCCCACCCCCCCTTTCGCTGAAGAATTGGCGAAAAAAGGCACGTGCCTCCCCCCCTCTTTGAAGAAGGGGGCAGAGTCACAGAACCCCCCCCCCCCCCGGCCCCCCCCCAAGTTTCTCACTGGATCCGCTCCTGGGTAGTACTTCCATATATGGTGCCCCCCCCCCCCCACACACCCTTTGTAAATTCCTGGATCCGCCACTAAGTCTAGTGATGACATAGAACGCTTCATTGTTAACTCAAAGCACTGTTTTTATCACTGTTTTACTCAACATCCTCTTTCAATTTGCCAGGGCGAGTTTGGAACGTGGAGAGAGGGCCAGGGCTCGAGGTAGCTACGCCTCGGTGGCCCTCGAGACGGGGTGGTAATACATAAGTCGCAGGTCTCATCCAGGGGTATTCTGTGTATGCTATCGTACGGACAGCCGCTTGCTTACCTGACAGGGGACATTGTCGATAACTGTATAGAGGAAGTCGCCACAGTGCGTAAACAGCTCATGTTTGTGATGAAATCATAGCTTATAGCGGTGTTCACTGTTGACAATAGTGGAATTACGGGACACATTAATGCGGTGAAGGCTGACCTTCTTGGATGATGTTGTGGATACTTTTCATTGTCGTGTGTATCAGAATTAGCGCAGGCAAGTTGAACCCATTACATTGTTCTTTCTGCTGATATTATTCACGGACTGGACTGATAACAACGCTAATGACATTGTATGTCCTTTCTGTTACATTGCATTAAAGAAAACATTTAACACCATAATAAGTTAAGACCATATTTAGTATGTTGATCATCTAATGTGAAAATGGCTCCAATTTTTCCGTACGATTGAATTTTTCTAAATGACTAATAATAAACACATTTAGAAAAATGTGACGTATTAATTAACAAGAACATTTATGAAGGTGGAGTATTGGTATAAACGTGACGCATTGGTATAAACGTGACGCATTGGTATAAACGTGACGCATTGGTGTAAACGTGACGCATTGGTATAAACGTGACGCATTGGTGCACTTTACGTATAATTACGCGTGACGTGGAAAACGGACTTGATCACCTGCTCAAATTCTTCTAAATATATAAAAAACACATTTAGGGTGTCAAACAAAATACATAGCTGTCGCTTGAATCCACGTAGCAAGATCACGGGAACCCCAGTTTGTTATATAATGAGACACTGTTGATACCGCACCAGGCAAGTGGCGAATATATCACACGGTGAAACAGAGATAATGACTTTTTTCGACGACGCACACCTTTCAGCAAAGTTAGTTCTGAGGCAATTCAAACGCCGTTGAAGCAAGTCATGAATTACATGCTCCGCATCCCGGATATCTCAGGCCCGTTGTCGCTCAGCGTTCACTGGCGTCAGAAAGAAATGTTTGTGACACGCGGACTGCACATGTATTTAAGTCTAGCATAAACGAGCAGTCGTAAATCCTTTCGACAACCGTATACTCAAGCGAATCAGATCTGTATTCAGATTTGTACCCACATGTATAGCTTCGTGGGATATTATACATGAACGATAGGAATGACCCGGGGTCCCTACTCGCTGGAGAAATGGAATGAAATGCCAGTTTTTCAGGCCACCGTTGTTGACAATACGATGGGGAGGATGGGGGTCACCAGGATGGGGGTAGACAGCACGTTCGACTATTGTCGAGTGTTGTGCGAAGATCAGCCAAAGCGGCCGGTGCGTGGCATGAGCCTCACCTGTGCAAATGTTTTGTGATTGGCTCTTTAGGGCTCGTGATTGTGATTGGCTCGTTCATTGGGGCTCGTGATTGTGATTGGCTCGCTCATTGGGGCTCGGGATGGTGATTGGCTCGCTCATTGGGGCTCGTGATTGTGATTGGCTCGTTCATTGGGGCCCGTGATTGTGATTAGCCCGTTCATTGGGGCTCGTGATTGTGATTGGTTCGCTTATTAGGGCTCGCGATTGTGATCCGTTCGCTTATTGGGATCTTCTGTCATAACTTAATCGCTAAATAAAAAGATCCATCCTCGAGGGTAGGCTCACAAGAACGGGTGTCCCTCAAAGGCCGTTGGTATGAACATACCCAGGAATTTACTAAAGCGACCGGGGGGGGGGAGGAGCGGGGGGGGGGGGGTGCGGGTGAGGTTGTACAGAATTCGACTGTGTCCCCTGCGCCCACTTCTTCAGAGAAAGGGGAGCTGACGTGCCTTTTTTCACCTATTTTCCAGCGAAGGGTCCGATTCGCCACTGTATTATAAAGTGTTTACTACACAGCGTGTAGCTTTTACTGTCGTTCAAGTTCAGGCTCGGGGAAAGTTACCTGGTCGTTCTCTGGTAATGTAATCGCAGCAGTGATCTGAGTAGACATGCACTACTGAGTAGACATGCACTACTGAGTAGACATGCACTTCTTTCAATATGGCTTGGTTTTCAACGATGAGTTTTAATGATAAGGTTGGGCTTCCATACAGGATGTTACCGATAGAAGGTGGTTCATGACAAAATTTAGTTTCTTGAAGTATGGTGTACCTTGGACATAATGGAGTGGATCCTCTCTAGGCGCGCCACATACACATGTACTATTTCATTACCGAATGTATACAACTTACTACCCTTCTCAGACATATGTGCGATACAAGTTTCAGCAATGGTTGTTTGAATAATGTAGGGTCCTGAATAAGCCGTATGTTGTTTGGTAACTCATTCCAAAGCCTTGTATTACTAGGTAAAAATGATTTATAGTGAGATGTAAGTCTAGTCTTCAAGTATAGCCCATTCATTGCTTCAGCACTGCGTAATTCATACGACATTTGTTTCCGACGATTACATATTTTTTTGTCATTGTAGACTCGTAAAGACTGACTAGTAGGCTATATTTGGTCGCTCCAGATACAAGGCGACTAGCTCCAAGTTGCACCGTCTGTACTACGGTCAGCGTCTGTATTAACGTCAGCGTCTGTATATCATTTAGGGTCTATATATTTCGGCTGTTAGCGGTGTGTGTGTGTGTGTGTGTGTGTGGTTTGAAAATCAAGGGAGGCGCAGATGGATGAGAATGATTGTCCTTTGTATCTTATATGAGTGAAGTCATCTCGTTCCCAGACTGAACATCAGCCCTCGGTATTCTCAATGCCTCTAGAGATACGATTCCAATAAATATACACTGAAGGTCTTTAATTACGCAAGTTGAAATTGTAAGGGGTGCGACAGATACACGTGAAGGTATTGAATCATTTTATTAATAGTTTTACAATTATCGATATCTGTGTTAGAGAAAGGAGCACAGGTCGCGGTGATGCGGCCAATCCAGAACATCCACCCTATGTTCGTTGAGAAAGTCCATGGACATGCGTGCCACGTGAGGACGGGCGTTGTCGTGCATAAACAGCAGCCCAGGGTTGTTAGTGACGTAGGGTACCACATGGTTGTGTAAGATGAGGTCGACAAACCGCCGAGCGTTCAATGCTTCCTCCAAAAAAAAACAATTCAGAACTCCACCCATGACGTATGGCACCCCAAATCGTCCAGCCACCTCCACCAAAACGCTCCTGCTGCACAACACAAGGCCCAGCGTTGCGTTCTCCCCGTCTGCGATACACCCGATATACCTCCCATGATGTCGGAAAAGCAGAAATCGCGATTCGTCGCTGAAAATAACGTTACGCCACCTCGCATTTGGCCAATCTCTGTTTCTATTGGCATGAGCTTGTGCCCACGCCAACCGGATGCGCCTCCGACGTTGGTCCAGCGTGACACCCACCCTTTCTCGATATGGTCGGATCCCATGGTCTCTGAGCGGCCGGCGGATAGTTCGAGCGCTTACTTGGGGTCGAGTGCGACCCCTGGTCTCCGATGCCGTCTGTGATGCTGCACGGAACCGGTCGCGGAGATGCGTCAGGTGGATATAGCGGTCTTGCGCTTGCGTCGTAACACGTGGCTGTCCTGGTCGGGGTCGATCACGTGTTACGCCAGTGTCCTGGAACCGTCTCAGAAGACGGTTATGGTTGATGGAGCGACCCGAAACCTTCTTGCGACGTCATCTTGCGTGGCTCCCGTCAACAGCATTCCAATACCCTGGTCACGACTGACTAATTGACTCATTCGCGGCCTGGCGACGCGTACTGAACGTGGTGCAACTTGTATCGGTCTTTTATAGCCATGACCCAAGGTACCCCATGGTTCCCAATATTGCTCACTACTCCCGCCTTATAGCCCTTAACTCACTTACGTGAGCGATATTAAGGATTGGTAAAAATCGGGCGACATTTTTAAGCGAGTAAACGTTTTACGGTGCACCGTATTACAGACTCAATTATTGTGTCTGTAAACTCAACTCACAACTCGACACTAAATTGTCGGACCATAAAATTATGCGCCTTACAATATCTTGCGTAATTAAAGTCCTTCAGTGTATATTCCATTCGGTAGGACAGATATAGATAATAAATGCGAAAAATTACAAACTCTGCCCGGGGGGCGGGGGGCACTGTTATAGGAAACTGGTGGTGTGTGTGTGTGTGGGGGGGGGGGGGGGTCCGCGGGTGCCCCTTGATGCCTAAGGGAATGGACATTTGTGATGAAAAAGATACCCCTATAGAGCGGATATTTGCTACCGAGGGGGGCGGGGGGGGGGGGGGTTAGGGGGGATCTGAAAATGTGCGTTCATAGAGCGGGTTGCCGCGATAAAATACCCCTTCCAAGCAGATTTTGGCTGTAATAGGCCCCGACCGAGCGGATTTTGGCGGTAAAACATGGCGGGCTTTACCGCGACCCCCCCCCCCCCCCCCCCTTGCATACCTGGTCGTACATAAATGTACTTGTGTAATATAATTACAGTGTGGTATGCGAGATCGCCCCCTGTATGCGGAGATGTCCCGCTTGTATCTATATCATAACGACACCGTATACTGGACACCAACACACAGAGCGGAGACTGCGCAGGAGGGGACACTTCCGCAGGTCACACGGGCACCCAGGGATCTAGGGAGTGGGGGGTATGCTCAAAATGCGCCCCCTCTTGAACATTTTAGCATATACCGTAAAAGTCCGAGGAAAAACATCACTAAGTGACATTTTGTACATGCAACCTCCCGTCGGGCTCCCCTCACGATCATAGCTGCATGTCGGTGTGGACCCCCCACACCCACCCGCCTCCCGATCGTGAAAAGTTTAACCCATCCCCAGCGGTTTTCACCAACCCTTTTTCAAGTTCCAAGATTCACCCATATTACTTATTTTAAGTGCAGTGAATAGGTCACAGGAGATCAGATTACTTGACTGGTATCATGTAGAAGATCAAAGAGCGTGAATTGAAGATATCGCTTAAGCATGTTAATTATGAAGCGATAAGCCAGCGACATAACTGCGGTGCTCTTGGTCGTTTCAGGGGCTCTGGTCTACACGAAAGGCAACTATGAAGGTAAGTCATACGGAAATATTTTGCGCAAGGATCTGTTCCGATTACCAATATGTAGCACTGATAATATTCAATGAAATAATGTCACCATGAAGACTAGATTTTTCTGAATTAAGTTTACACTGACTACGAATGAGATCATTAAGCGGCTGCTATATCCGACTTTTTAAATAGGCTATCGAAAAATGTGTTTTCGATTTAACGCAATTGTTTAAAAATTAATCAATCAAATTGTCAAGGGGAGAGTGACATTGTTCACCCACAGATTGCTCGGTGAAGTGGGATCGGCGCTCAGACACCAGCGCTTGGGGCGGGGTGGCCCAGAGCGGGGTGGGCACTGTGGACGAGTGTCTCCTGGGGTGTGTGGACAAGTCCCATTGTGTGGGTGTAGACGTCGACCTCAATGGCGGAGCCTACGCCCTGTGCTGGTACCACTTCCAAACCTCCGACATGGGCAACACACGCCCCGTCTTGGGCATCGCGTCCTACGTGCTCCTCAGTCGCTGCGACGGTTCGCCATGTAAGTATGAATGTATCCAACTACAGGCACGGGGTGCTTGGTTCAGATCCGTGTGTATGCTAGTGTATGGAAGTGTTCATCTGCAGTGATGTTGGAAGAACCCCAATCCTATTTTAAAAGGTCTTTCCTTTTCCGAGAATGGCTTGGTTGACCGGGGATTAAACACTGAACAGTGTTTGCGACAAAGCGCCGATACAACGGAAGCTACGCAGGAAAAACCTGTTGAATATTGTCGAAGACAGGTTGGTCAGAGGAGTTTAAAAAACTAGTACTTCTTAAACATTTCAGTGTGCCATGGAGTAAAACAACATGTTCGATGCAAGTAAAAACAGGTTGTATTTTTTTTACACCTTATAGTTTCGACGATACCGGTTTCAACCCCAATACAAGGTAACGTGTTTATAATTATTTTATTTAAATTTACTTAACACGCAATGGCTACGCCATTGAGACAACAATTTCAACTGTCGCAATTATTCTTCTCATTGTCATTCTTCGTTGAGACTATAATTAATATTTTATTAGTATGATGTCATCCTTAGGATTATTGTGATTAAGAGGGTTTTTTAAAAAGAGAAAACTGAAATGATTACCCCTATTTGTTCCGTTGTGTCAGTCTGCTTCCCTCTGTGGGACGTTCTTGCCGACACGCATGCGCCTGGGGGGCGGGCCATGCCTGACGTCATAACGCCGGAGTCATGTCGTCAGACCTGTGTCGATGACGTCGACGGTGGCTGTGTCGCAGTTGACATTGACTCCAATCCCGGCGTCGTATTGTGCTGGCTTCACTATGATGCGGCCAGCCTCGAGCGGATCGAGAGAAAAACCAACACCGTCCACCACAGGCTTGTTGATCGCTGCCCACCAAGTCAGTCAATACTCTTTTTCATTGTTATTTTGTTTTTTTAAGGTTTAGCAGATTGCGTCCGTAATTTCTGTTAATATCAGTCAAACGAACATAGTCGCCCCAGGGACAAAATACGTATTAAAGTGACCGATATTGCAAAACTATAATCATGTACAGATTTTGCCATACACAATTGCAGTATCGCAATGCACTATTGCAATGAAACAGTATTGCGATATATAGTTGCAGTATACTATTGCAATTCATTGTGCAAAATTCCCCTTTAGTATTGCATTATTGCAATGTGCTGTTGCAGTGCTGATGCAGTGTCAACACTTATACTGCAATATTTTAAACCCGAATATGAAACTGGTCAGACCACAACGTGTTTTGATGCATCGGTTATCTAGTAACGGGTCTTCATTGTGGTATTTATACATGGAAAATAACGCTTATATTTCAGTTACAACGACTAGGGCCTCGACTGGATTACCTCCAAGTAAGAGAAATAAGATTAATAAATCCAGTCAAACTATCATCCGAAGTTGGAAATGTGCCTTCCACCGCCATTACATATGTTTCCGGTCATGTTGATTCGCTATAGGTTTGACTCCACCTGTTCACCTCCTATACAGGGGCCGGCCCGATAGCTCGGTGGGCTAGAGTGCTCGCATTGAGTTTTCTGATCACCTGAGAGCCTAACGGCACATGGATCGGTGATTGGAGCCCCGCTGTGGCCTTGTCTGTGTGGTCGCAGGATAAAGATCCCATGTCCTTCTTCGCAAAGAGTAGGGGGTTACCCCCAGGGACATAGCTCAACTCTCTCTTCCTTCTCCCATTGACGCGATATGACAAAAAATGGTTAAAGCGTCCTGAACATACAGCCATCTAACCAACCGACCACCTCCTATACAACCATCAAGCAAGCTTCTTATATTAATAAAAAAGTACAGAGTAGTACAAAGTACTCTTCACAAATATCTCATCTGCTTTCTCTGCGTCTCCAGGTTGCCAGAATACCTGGGAACTCCGAGAACACACGCACCGGCCTGGCGGGGTGCAGCAGACTCACCCCGACCACCGGACGTGTCTCCAGATCTGCGCCTCCGACCCCCAGTGCCAGGCCGTCGATTTGGATTACAACCCGGGATACCCGTTCTGTTGGTTTCATCTGGAGCAAATCGGCCTAGACGAGACCGAGTTTGCCAGTAACGTGGACTCGTATCGCCTTCTGGATCGATGTGGCTGAGGACAGATCCAGCACGGGACGGCTGTGGCAGATATTGTCCTCACTGGGTCATTGCTCTCAAATGGATGTATTCGAATTCTGAATCACCTGTTGATTTTAAAATCTGACTGCATTGGGCCGTATAATAGGACATTCTGTAGGGATATCAAGTCAGATCCTGGACATGCATTGTAGTCTCTGGAAGGAAGAAACAACGTAAATAATGTGTTACCAAGTGATGTCTCTTGCCATAGCCAGCAACTGTGTTGCAAACGTCCCTTCATGATTTACCCAATCACACCGCAATTATTGATATCCCATTCGTTGTTTATCTGCCAGTAATTAAATCCAATTTTCATAGATGACATAATGTTACCCTTCATTACCACTTCACGCGAAAGAAAATGAACTGTGTTTGAGGCCAGTTTTGTGCACACGACACCCCAGAATGCAGTGCGACAAATATGGAATGTTTTATTCACAAGTTTCACTCATTAATGTGTAAATTTTGATACATACATGTAATCACAGAGGATACATATTATGCGGAAAGTTTGGTCCCATGTTTGATTTCAATGCTCTTGTATTAAATTACTTAATAATAATGACCATATGGTAGAGATCACAAGGCCTTCACTTCTATATTCTGCATCGCAGAGATGCAGTGGACGGACAAACTGTAAAACAAAAAAACACAGGTGAAGAAATACTCTGCAGAAATACTAAACGAAAAGCGTACAATATGAAAGCACTCGATGCAATAATAAAGGATGGATTTCCATATAATTATCATAATCGGGACACTAACGCTGGTCACTACGTAACGTGCGTGACAGAGCGATGCTGTTGGATCAAGTCGGTTTGCGGCGGTCAGTTCGTATAGGCACTGCATGTGTATGTTACATGGTGGCACGCGATCACTATAGCAACGTCTACTCGTGAACTCTCTTGGTCAATGCTTCATCTAACAAAAATTACCCTAGTCGCGTTAATATTAGATGACATAACACCGGATGTGACAGAAGACTGTTACAAGAGCAAGAGGGATTTGTATAGGCATTGCCGGTTTCCTAATTGCAAAATAACATATATGTTTAAACCAAGACTGTAACAATACTCAGTTAAGGAATATATGAAATGATAGTGAATTCTGTACTTTCCAAACGCGACGTGTATAGATAAAGACATTTGTAATGATATTGAATTCCGTACTTTCCAAATGCAACGTGTATATATGAAGAGAAAATTCATGGTAAATAAATTAAATAAATTATGTGCTTTGCACACGTAGAGCTAGACCACCTGGGCTGCGTACGAACGGACGGACATGAAGCAGCAGGAGAGCCATGGAAATTCCAAGAATTATATACGCAATAAAACTTCCAAGGGGATCGTTTGATTTCATGTATCTTGTGTGATGCCCTGGGCCAGCTAGAGTGTGTGTAAGCTCCCACACATTATAGCCACAAGTAAACCGTTTTACGTGCAGTGAATCGGTAATAGTGTTATTGATTCGTGATATGAAGTAAATGAGTTTTTTCAATGGCCATAATAACCGGTAAAGGCCCCGAGTTAGAACCCATGTGTCACACAATCAATACCAGATTATAGTAAATTGAACTTTGACGGCCGCTAATATCATTAACTCACATATATACTGTACATTCACAACACATCGACAGAAAATAAAAGTCTCTTCTACTGTAACACGACGCAGCAGCCAAAAGATGAACCTTGTCGGGCACCTTAGGAACCGGAATCTACAGAAGGGAACTGTTGTTATTTCTTTCGCTTTTGACTGAGAGCGTCTTTGAGTTGGTCGGTGAGCCAGCCGACCCCTTCCTCTAGGCCCTCCCCCGTCAAGGCGTTGCTGGCACATATGTGCCAAGGTTTGTCCCGGAGCATTTCCAGTTCCAGCATGCTGGAGCACTTGACACTGGACAGGGCATCGCGCATGTCCATCTTGTTGGCAAAAAACAGGATCGGGAGGCGTCTGTGTTGGATCTCGGCGTGTCCCAGCAGCATATTCAGCTCATCCTTGGCCACCGTCATCCGGAGCTTGTCGCTGCTGTCGATGACGAAGATGATTCCCTGGCACTCGCGGTAGTAGTGTTCCCACAGGTTGCGGTAGCGACCCTGACCTGACATGTCGAAGGCTGTGAACGATAATGCCTTGGTCTGGAACTTCTCCACGTTGAAGCCTATAGTTGGAACGATATCGTGCGTCCTGGCGTCGTCTGGCTTCAGCTTGTTGATGATGGTCGTCTTACCGCTGTTGTCTAAGCCAACTACCACCACATTGGCTTCCTTCTTTCTCATGCCCAGCCACTCACCAAGCTTTGAGAGAAACCCCATGATAAGAATAGGCCTTCAGATGGAATCCAATGTCAGACGTACACCACTCACTGTCAACTTCCAGCCTGTAATAAAAAAAAATTGCAGGAAAAAGCATTATTCAAGGTCATTATGTGAATGTATATGCTTTGATACAAATGAGTATTAATTCACTCAGAAATTGAAATAAATGTGAAACTTAAAAAAATACCAAATTAATATATTCTGAAATAAGTCTAGTATCACTGATATGAAAAGGTCAGACTATAGCAGCTTTACTTAAAATCAAACAGGTTATGAGAAATAAATAAATTTAAATTACTTTCTGCGAGTATCATGCATATATCTTAACATTCCTTATTCTATGCAACATAATCTATTACTTAACATTTTAGTTGACGTCTTTACTCATATTATAAAAGTATCCGATGCGCTTTAGTCTGCTGCTTCAACTTTCATGCTGTGCATGATTTTGGTGGCAGCGTCAATGCGCTGCTTCAGGACCCTAAGGAGAAGCTTGTGACACCTGGGAACCTTGTGACACCTGGGTCCCTCAGCCTCAAATATCAATAACTTATTTATTACTTTACTACTTACTATAATGCTATGCAGGGTATTAGCCAGAAGTATTCAGTATACATATACAACATGGCACAAGCCAATCAGATCACATTTCCAGCTTGCAATTTAAAATCTGATAAAAAAAAATCTTGATGTCATATAAGATTGCAAATGCTAAGACTTGCTTTGAAACCTCCTGACAAAAAGGCTCTTTTTGGGCAGGTAAACATCTATCAGCCAAAATTGAAGCTGCCCACCCATCTGGTGGGCAGACTGGTTTTCTAGCTGATACCTTGATGCTATGCTACTACTGACTTACATTCTATCTATAACTTCTTAAAATTCCCCAAGACATAGAAAGTTATATATAATGCCTGAAAAACCTATAACATACTAACGCTCAGCCACAATCCTAATGTATAGGCTGTAAAATCATCAACAATTTAAATTCACTCAATCAGGGTTTTTAAATCGATGAGGAATTGACACCTGCAATTCAGGACTCTGGCCAAGTGGAAGACATGTACTTGTTGTGCCCTGCTTTGCATGGAAGCCCTGTTGGCCCAAGTGCCCCCAGGCAAGCCCGCTTCTCTAGGGGCACAACAGTAACAATATTAGAATCCTTCGACGAATCGACTGTAGCTTATATTATAATGTGTGCTCGAACAATCATAGCATTTACGTATTCTATATACCTTGTTCTATCATCTGACATCAATAAAGTGCATCGACACTAGGTTGTTTTGGTTATATTTTCTCGAAGAAATGTTGGAGTACACAACTATTCCCGACCAGCCGTTTGGGATCCAGGCTACAAATGGTTCATATGGTGGCGGGACTTGCCAGGTGGCACTGCATACGCATGGTGGTTTGTAGAGAAAAGTCGCATGCTCCAACATTTGTTCGCGAAAATATAACTGCAACAATCTAGTGTTGATACACTTTCTTGATGTCAGAAGATAGAACAAAGTATATAGAATACGTAAGCACTATTATTGTACGCGCCCACATTATAATAAAAGGTACAGTCGATTCTTTACTAACGTCGAAGGATTTTAACATTGTTACCGTTGTGCCCCTAGAGAAGCGGGCTTGCCTGGGGGCACTTGCCCCAATGCCCACCAGAGATATATTTCCTTTCAATATGGGACCTTTCTCTCCCATTCCATAAGTAACCCTATTCCCTAGCACTGGCCGACTCCCAATCTGCCACTTACGCAAGTTGGACTCTTTGGGGCCCAGGTGGAAATTAGGCAATGTATATGATGGTAAACCATCTCCCTAGTCACCGGAGATGCATTTCCTCTCAATGTGGAACCTTTCTATCCCATTCCATAAGCAACCATATTCCCCAGCACTGTTGGAGTACACAACTTTTCCCGACCAGCCGTTTGGGACCCAGGCTACAAATGGTTCATATGGTGGCGGGACTTGCCAGGTGGCACTGCATACGCATGGTGGTTGGTAGAGAAAAGTCGCATGCTCCAACATTTGTTCGCGAAAATATAACTGCAACAATCTAGTGTTGACACACTTTCTTGATGTCAGAAGATAGAACAAGGTATACAGAATACGTAAACACTATTATTGTACGCGCCCACATTATAATAAAAGGTACAGTCGATTCTCTGCTAACGTCAAAGGATTTTAACATTGTTACCGCTGTGCCCCTTAGAGAAGCGGGCTTGCCTGGGGGCACTTGCGCAAAGGAAGCCCTGCTGAGGAAAATTGAAATTTTGTTTAACCATATGGTTATGTATTGTTTGCTTGTGGCTAAGTTAGGGCACAATTTAGCTTTGTTTCTATAGGTGGTAGGGTGTGTTGGGCATTCAGATTGCTCATTATTCGCCATGATAAGGCAGCTGATGTTTACGTTGACACGGATGTAATGTGGAATCTGACAACACAACTCATGCAACCTCCGGTATAAAGCATTCGGACCAAGCATTCTACTTACTCTAACACAAAGAATGAACAAATTACAGTCGTTTCATACTTCCGAGTAATTGCACAATCTCAAAATGGACACAGTACCTTTCAATATGTCACAAAAGAGACAACCAACAGGAATACTGGGTTCTTTCTAGTTACGCTAGATACGCCGTAAACAACATTTCACAAGCATCGGGCAACTATTTCACCCACAAGTGAACAATAAACTGATTACCAAAATGAACAAGAAAAACCTGCTATGAGTCGGAAAATAAAACCAATTAGAACAGGTAGAGATGGCAAACCCTAATGTCAAACCTAATCAAGAGTAAGGGGGTTTTAAGCCTAGTTTGATAAGGTACACGTTTTTTTTAACAATTTTCATTCTGTTCTGTAACGCCCTCTGCCGGGAGATCGATAGGTTTATTGACCACATTTTCGGTATTCAGAGGAAAATCGCTTGGTCGTCGTGAGTGTTAGCGCGCGCTAGAGTCTGCCAGTTACAAATTACCAGTTATGGTCTGCAATTTATGTAGAGTGCCGCGGCGTATGCCAGTTACTGTCTGTCTGCCACTTATGCCGGGGAGCAAGTGGGGGGGGGGGGGGGGGCGTTTTAGGGCTATTATGCATGATCTCCCAATCTACCGTCTCCCAATCTACCACTTACATAAATTCGATTTTTTGGGGCCCAGGGGGAAATTAGGGTGGAAATTAAACCGTCTCACTGCCCACCATTGGCGCAAGTGCCCCCAGGCAAAAAGCCCGCTTCTCTAGGGGCACAACGGTAACAATGTTAAAATCCTTCGACGTTAGTAGGGAATCGACTGTAGCTTTTATTATAATGTGTGCTCGAACAATCATAGTGTTTACGTATTCTATATACCTTGTTTTATCATCTGACATCAATAAAGTGTGTCGACACTAGGTTGTTTCGGTTATATTTTCGCGAAGAAATGTTGGAGCACACAACTGTTCCCGACCAGCCGTCCGCCATATTTGTTTTTGGCGGATGCCGGTAGCTGTGAATGCGACTTGGTTCCTCCTCTCCGTTAGCATATGACTCTCCGCTAAAGGGCCTTGTCAGTCGCTCGCTTTGAACTTAAAGACAACAGCACGCCCTCTTTCACAGGTCATTGACTGTTACAAAGTTTGGGACCCAGGCTACAAATGGTGGCGGGATTCGCCAGGTGGCGCTGCATACGCATGGCGGTTGGTAGGGAAAAGTCGCATGCTCGAACATTTGTTCGCGAAAATATGACTGCAACAATCTAGTGTTGACACACTTTCTTGATGTCAGAAGATAGAACAAGGTATATAGAATACGTAAGCACTATTATTGCACGCACCCACATTATAATAAAAGGTACAGTCGAATCTCTACTAACGTCGAAGGATTTTAACATTGTTACCGTTGTGCCCCTAGAGAAGCGGGCTTGCCTGGGGGCACTTGCGCCAATGCCCACCAGAGATATATTTCCTTTCAATATGAGACCTTTCTCTCCCATTCCATAAGTAACCCTATTCCCTAGCACTGGCCGACTCCCAATCTGCCACTTACGCAAGTTGGACTCTTTGGGGCCCAGGTGGAAATTAGGCAATGTATATGATGGGAAACCACCTCCTTAGTCCCCGGAGATGCATTTCCTTTCAATATAGGCCTTTCTCTCCCATTCTGTAAGTAACCCTATTCCCCAGCACTGGCGACTCCCAAACTGCCACTTACGCAAATTGGACTCTTTGGGGCCCAGGTGGAAATTAGGCAATGTATATGATGGTAAACCATCTCCCTAGTCACCGGAGATGCATTTCCTCTCAATGTGGAGCCTTTCTATCCCTATTCCATAAGCAACCCTATTCCCCAGCACTGGCCGACTCCCAATCTGCCACTTACGCAAATTGGACTCTTTGGGGCCCAGGTGGAAAATAGGAAATGTATATGATGGGAAACCACCTCCTTAGTCACCGGAGATACATTTCCCCTCAATATCGGGCTTTTCTATCCCATTCCATAAGCAACCCTATTCCCCAGCACTGGCCGACTCCCAAACTGCCACTTTCGCAAATTGGCCTCTTTCGGGCCCAGGTGGAAAATTAGGCAATGTATATGATGGGAAACCATCTCCCTAGTCACCGGAGATACATTTCCGCTCAATGTGGAGCCTTTCTATCCCATACCACAAACAACCCTATTCCCCAGCACTGGCCGACTGCCAATCTGCCACTTCCAGGGGTGACGGCAATTCCCTATGGGACCTCCAATGTTAAAGCCCTCAATCTCTCAGGCTGGGGAAATTTACTCTAAACACGGCGACATGGCTCTGTAACTTTTTGGTATATAGTCGAACGCGTTTTACATGGAACCCTATGGAGATAATCAAACTTCCTTCAATATGACGTACTTCCGGTTGAGCGATCTCACTTTGCTTTACCACGAAGATTTTTCCAATGATAAAGTATACAAATTCCCTCTAACTTAGAAAATTCGTCAAAAATCGGAAAAAACTAGCTATATTCTTCGATCTTTGCGTATAATGGTAGGGAAGATATGTCTCCAGATTACTATTGGCAGTAAAGCATTATTATCCTTTACATCTTAGCTGCAGAGTCCTTTTTTCGTCTGCTCGTTTTTCATTTACCCGTAATGATGGAGAATAGCAATTTTCGGTAATTAGGTGAAGCTATATCTGAAGGACTAACAGTCCTACCGCCGTCCTAATCAACGTTTTGGCTTGAGGGCACAAATGTTTGTGTTTAGATATTTGGACGTTGCCGTGCGTCATGCCATGACGTCATGACGTCATAATTTTAGAACCTCTATTACTCGACTATTATACTTCATAGCGACTACCGGTTGATTTGACGCTGTACCTGATATCCACGCACAAATGTTGCCGTGCGTATCTTTTTTTGCGTTACCGAAACGTGTGCGTCAAAATTGACGACCAAGTTTACGTTAGCCGACGAAATTGTGAAATCGTTTCATTTTCACCTATTTAACCACTATAGTCGGCACGGAAACTATTTGCCGCCTCGTTTTCTAATTTGACGCGAAATGTTTCATTGACAAGCCTAAAATCAGTTTATATTTGTCAACTTGAACCAAAGACCCAACAGAATTTGGCGTACTCACAGTCCTGTTGTCAAAAGAATTCACATGATGCCAACATTACGAGTTTCACGCAAACGAAGCAGACAAGTTTCGCTATGGCCGTCGCTCTGTTTACCTTGTCATCTGCCATGTCTGTGGGTGATAGTATTGCTGGTATTTTGGGCAGGGGGGTTAGGTTGTGTCAATGTCAAGCCGTAACTTGAAATTAAGCTTACATGCGTTTATAGTTCCTCCCATATATATGAACATTGAAGCTAAAAACTCATTCCTTTTGCATTGCTTTTGCTTTGAGACGCTAAAATTACTGTTATTATAGAAACTTTGCATGGGCACATAATGCTCTGTCCCCTTTTCTAGTGCCTGATATTAGATTCTTCCGTGGGCTTACTTTTAACCAATGAAAACGCAGTAATATGACCTTCACTTTACGATGTCATGAAAAGGTGGCTGTCAACACACTTTCGTCTGCTATACTTTATGCTAGAGACTATCGAGTTTTGCTGTTATTAAACAAGATACACTTTCAAGTAAGTTAAAATCACAAGGGTCTCGTGTAATGGAGCAAATTAATACATAAATCGTGGCTCCAAATTTTGCACGGACAAAAATATTTATGAAAGCGAGGCGGCAGATATTAAACACGCCGACTATAGGTAAGATCACTATAAGTTCGTGAGTAGGTACCGTGAAAAGCTAGAAGCCAATTTGGTAAGCGTCAATGACGTCATGATGACGTTTCATGGCAACGGAACTAAGCCCAAAGATAAAGTATAGAGATTCTGGCCAAATAGGAAAATTTGTCAAAAATCAGGAAAGCAAGTGAGAGCTGCGATTGTGACGGTACTTAGTAGGGCTGAACTATACATGGACATACCTGTGCTCACAATTGACGTATTGCCCTTACCCTGGGAACCATGGCGCCGCACAAAGGTGACCCCTCTGGTTCGGTCGCCAATGATGAGAGAACGGGGAAATGGACTCAAGGCACTTTCGCTTCCCTCAGTGTTGCCCCTTGTAGGTGAGATTGTGGGCTAAAATGCCCGTTTGTAGGAGTTATTTCAAGCTACATTGACCGCTGCAGGCCCTATTTAGACTTGGCGCAAGTGCCCCCAGGCAAGCCCGCTTTCTAGGGACACAACGGTGTCCATGCAAAGTTCTTTAGACGCCAGTTTCTTTTTTGTTTTCTTTTATTGGACTGTTGTGGCTTAATTTGTTCGTGTGTGTTCTGGGTCAAGCTAGGCACCTTGGGTGTCGCGGTGTATGAGCAAGCAGTGATGGCGGCTTTAATAGCGCCGCGATTTCTCATAGATTCCCGGTCTATGTGACAAGGAGCACCTGCTCCCGGCGGGGGCCACGTGGCCGTATGTCGATCAGGTCCCGGGGCCAGGCTTGGCGAATACTAATGGCGCCTTGAAAGGGGCGTACTCTCCGGCCGCCGTGTACAACGCCAATACCCCGATGAAATCCACCAGGCCCTGTCGGGGTGGTCATGTGGTAGTAGTGTGATATTTTCCGAAAGTTAGGCCTAGTGTCTTTTCTAAACTTTAAATTTACTTCTCGTTGTGGAAATTTACTCTTCTTTAAACTTTTGGACAACCCTGAACTGGGTGCTCGTTCCGAGACGGTCTTGGCTTAACACGTGGTGGCGAAGGCAATAGGGCTATACAGTTCTCGCGATCGGGCCGCGAGACTTCAGTTTTGGGGACAAACAAACACACGTGCTCCATGTTGAAGTATAGGCAGCTATAAGTCAATTTCTTTCCAGGTTTAGTCTAAAGACTATGAGTACCATTTCACTAAACATGGCTATGGGAGATATACGTTAAAATATTTCGAGGCGATGAAGCGCAGAACTTTGGGAATATACCAGGAAAAATCCGTCTTCAAAACACTCGAAAGCTAAAAATAACGTTCTAAATTTAGCCCCGCACCCGGGCTTTCGCAAGTTTCTCAAACAGCGAGTGACGTCACAGACGTTCGCGTGCCTCCGCAGTAACAAAAATGGCAATAGCAAGGGATCGACTTAACCATTCCACTGTCAAAATGTGCAGTACATGGAGTAACAGCACACAGATGCGTCATTAAACCACATAGTAAAGATACAATAAGACCAGTTGGATGTTTTCGTATCACTTTTGGATCACAAAAAGACCAAGTATCTTCATTTTTGTAAGTTTTCTGTTTGAAGCGTAGCGCCAACGTTGTCACCGGGGAGAATCCGTGTGACGTCATAATGCCTCGTTTTCGTAGGAAATGCAAAAAAACGTTAATTTCTCAGTCGTATTGTCCCGTCGTAACAAATATTCGTCATTGTGATGGCGCAAACGAATAAAAAATATGTCGTCTATCCGTCTTGTGAAGCTATATTTCTTAAATATTCTTAATCATATCGCTAGGCCTTCCGCAATGGACCCACCCCTCGGCGCCTGACTTTTGCGCAGGTAGTCTGGTTCCAAGTCTCTCTTTGCGTAACATACACGTCATGTACGTCACAGATAGTGAGGATACCAGTGTGCGCAGAGATTCTAAACTCGTTCCGAACACGTGCTTCGTTTGTTTGTCCCCAAAATGACTAAACCGGAAGTCTAAGCGAACGAGACTTTATAGCCCTATGAGGCGAAACGCAGTGGTCAAGTTTCGATGATTTACTTATACTCTTAAAACCCCAGCTTAAACAAGCTAGCCGCTCCGTCAATCGGTGTGTCACTTACCTGGCAGCAGCCTGGCAGCAGTTGGTTAACTGGCTGCCAGCCCCTTGCTCCGCAGGGCGGTGCATCTAACCGAAATCCCTCCTAGCTGGCTAGCTAAATCGCGTCCTCCCGCAACGCCGCTGACTGACTAACTGACTGACTGCTAAACTCTACCCAAGCCGTGACATCACCGCTATGGTTGCTATGGCAACTCACGCGAGCAAACTACAGTATGGCGCAAAAGTATGGACCTAAAATACCACAGTAGTATGAAAACTAACGCTCCTTTCTCAGTCCATTTATCGGTTTTATGTGACAACGACCGCATGTTTTTTTTTTTTTTTTTTTCTTTTTTTTTTTTTTTTAATTTATTTCTTCAGCAACGAGAGCTACATACATATATAAATATAGGCAATGCAATTATAGGTCAGGGCCGATAACATAAACAATTATTGATTACTCAAATATGGCAATGTTGAAATAAGGTCTGCGAATATCGTATTGATATGTGACGGAATATTATATAAAATTATATAATTACATTACAAGATTCTATTTTCTCATACAATGCAATATATCTGGATGATTTTCCTGTAAGGATATCAGCATGATGCTCCATTTGGGAATAGCGTGTATGAGGCTGTTTAGTTTCAGCGCGTCTATTTGAATTCCGTATTTTTTTTCTAAAGCAGCTTTTTCTAAAAAGCCCCTGTTCTCGTCCATCAAGTGATCTATGTGTGTAATTCCAAGACTCTTAGGGGGCTTTATATGTGTGATGCTGAGTTTGCTTCAGATTTCTTGTGTTGTAAGACCAATTAGGCAGAGGGCTAACTTGCCTTGTTTCGTTTGTAACTCATTACCCGATATTACTCGTTTAATCCATAGTGCCTTTTGGCTAGCAATAATTGAGCTGAAACAGGGCATTTTCAGACCCCCATTTGGTATATCTGATATCACTGTGGAATATTTCACTTTGGGGCGTTTGCCATTCCACACAAAATCTGCTATTTCGCTTTTGACCTTTTTGATAAAGCTCTCGGGAACGTGAATGACAGCGGTAGCATAGGTCAACAGCGTGAGTGCCAGACTTTTTAATATGGTTATTTTACCTTTTTGGGAAAGCCGGCGAGCGGACCAGGTGGTGAGAACAGCTTTAGTTTAGTTTAGTTAGCTTTAGTTTAGTTCAAATTTAGATAATCTGTCTTCCAGATTTTTGTGGCACATAGCCGTTTGGTCTATATCAAAGATCTGTTTTTGAAAGTCGATCTTTTAACCTCTAATCCGTGTATAATCTGCAGTTTGGATGTAAAGGAACCACAAATGTTTTTGTTTTTTTAGCTTTAACCCTGAGCATAACGCGAACTGTTCTAATATATTAAGTGCCCTAGATATTGATTCTGCATTCTTCAGAAACAATGTGGCATCATCTGCTAGTTGTGATATCTTAAACACTGCTTCACACACTGTTATACCATGTACGTTGGGGTGTGTTTCTACAACAAGAACGAAAAGTAAGGCCCCGGCCCCCCTTTTAGGTCCGAAATGTATATAATATATACCATTTAACATATGAACATATTTCCGTATCCAGCAGATCTGGATCCGACCCTGAAACCGACCCCCCTATCCAGCATATTTGGATCCGACCCTGAAACCGACCCCCCTATCCAGCATATTTGGATCCGACCCTGAAACCGACCCCCCTATCCAGCATATTTGGATCCGACCTCCCTATCCAGCATATTTGGATCCGACCCTGAAACCGGCCCCCCTATCTGGATCCGACCACTTCATCACTCACAGGCTCGCACTAAAATGGCAGTAGACACCAGCCTTTTTGCCGGCGAAACGCTCCTAATGGCATAAAAAATCGCAATTTCACAATAACATCTTTTCTGTTTTCACATTTCTTTAAAACTAACATAACCACAAATCATTCGACTTTACATTTGTAGCTTGCTTTTGTGCAAATACATGTCTTATGTGCGAATCGCTGATCTTCATAACGAGAGCCCAACGTCTACGCGGACCGCTTAGGCGCCGTGATTGTTTTCAACGGTTGGTCAAAGTGACTTTTTTCGTGGGCCTGAAAGCAGGCAATTGAATACCTTACGTCTACACGGAGTGGGGCCACTAACATTTGCCACTTTGGACTTCAGAGCACAACGGCAATGGCGGCCGAAAACAGTCCTTGCGACAGGGTGCTCTGACAAAAATGAGCGCTGAGTCTTTTACAAGAGTCACTGGGACTATTAGACAGATACTTTTGAATGATAAAAGGTTTTCAGTTAGGCAGGTATTAATATATAGGGGACAAACACATGACATAATTAAGCTTTTTGTAAATTTTATGCCAACTATCACGATCGCTGGCTTTCAGCAAGCTGTCCACTCTGGCATTTAGGCCAGCTCTGGTAAATCCGACCCTGTAGCCCCACTCTTTACGAAGAAAGACATGTGATTTTTATCCTGCGATCACACGGACATGACCACAGCGGGGCGCGAACCACGATTCACCGTTACCGTTAGACTCACAAGTGGCCAGAGCACTCAAGACGAGCGCTCCAGCCCATCGAGGCGGCCCCAGACGTCCACGTGGAAAACGTGCTTGAGGAAGGCGAAAACTACAGAAAAAATATTGCTGGCCAACGGTCATTTATCTCCACAAATTAGTTAAAAAATATAGTGATCTGTCCCATCTGTTAGGCCGCGTTTGAAGAGGACAAATGTGTATTGAATCAGTAATTTTTTAAAATGAGATTGCATTTACGATTAGCTGGTGCAAAGTCTCTATGACCGTGGGAATGTCTGAGTTATCTCGCCGTCGCATATTCAAATACCTAAATAAATATATAGCTGATTAAAAGCTCCATGCCAACGTTATAATTTTCCGCAAGGAGAAGCGGTATGTGTGATTGGGACGTACCTGAGCGTATATTGTTAAGCAAATTGTAGCATTCATTAACGAATATACTGTCTTTCATAAATATCTGCGTAGGGTGATGCCTCGCCGAAGGTCTTGTTTGCTGTTGAGACTCCAACAAAAGTGGTCATCAGGGCATCTAACATCCCTCTATACAAGTGTGATGTGTGTTGTCGCGCTCTGGAATGGGTTAAACCCAACAGTGCCGCCGTTACCCTCCGAATGATGTAGTGAACTGGCGTTTGTAACTTGGAGAACGTCGAAAGGCCTTTCTAGCATGATAGAAATTTTCTTTTCTTTAAGTAGTTATTAGGTCCTTAGTGTATTGCTAAGATGGTTGGTTCGTGTGAATCAGCTCGTGACAGACCGCAGTGGGGTGCGGTATGATATGGGGCTGTAGGGAGGGGGGTATGGAACTGTAGGGAGGTGAGGTATGGAACTGTAGGGAGGTGAGGTATGCAGCTGTAGGGAGGTGAGGTATGGGGCTCTAGGGAGGTGAGGTATGGAGCTGTAGCGAGGTGAGGTGTGGGGCTGTAGGGAGGTGAGGTATGGAGCTGTAGGGAGGTGGGGTATGTAGCTGTAGCGAGGTGAGGTATGTAGCTGTAGCGAGGTGAGGTATGGAGCTGTAGGGAGGTAAGGTATGGAGCTGTAGGGAGGTGAGGTATGGAGCTGTAGGGAGGTGAGGTATGGGGCTGTAGGGAGGTGAGGTATGGAGCTGTAGGGAGGTGAGGTATGTAGCTGTAGGGAGGTGTGGTATGGAGCTGTAGCGAGGTGAGGTATGGAGCTGTAGGGAGGTGGGGTATGGAGCTGTAGGGAGGTGAGGTATGGAGCTGTAGCGAGGTGAGGTATGGGGTTGTAGCGAGGTGAGGTATGGAGCTGTAGCGAGGTGAGGTATGGAGCTGTAGGGAGGTGACGTATGGGGCTGTAGGGAGGGGAGGTATGGGGCTGTAGGGAGGTGAGGTATGGAGCTGTAGGGAGGTGAGGTATGGGGCTGTAGGGAGGTGAGGTATGGGGCTGTAGGGAGGTGAGGTATGGGGCTGTAGGGAGGTGAGGTATGGAGCTGTAGGGAGGTGAGGTATGGGGCTGTAGGGAGGTGAGGTATGGGGCTGTAGGGAGGTGAGGTATGGGGCTGTAGGGAGGTGAGGTATGGAGCTGTAGCGAGGTGAGGTATGGGGCTGTAGCGAGGTGAGGTATGGAGCTGTAGCGAGGTGAGGTATGGAGCTGTAGCGAGGTGAGGTATGGGGCTGTAGGGAGGTGAGGTATGGAGCTGTAGGGAGGTTAGGTATGGAGCCGTAGGGAGGTGTGGTATGGAGCTGTAGGGAGGTGAGGTATGGAGCTGTAGCCAGGTGAGGTATGGGGCTGTAGGGAGGTCAGGTATTGAGCTGTAGGGAGGTGAGTTATGGGGCTGTAGGGAGGTGAGGTATGGGGCTGCAGGGAGGTGAGATATGGGGCTGTAGGGAGGTGAGGTATAGGGCTGTAGGGAGGTGAGGTATGGGGCTGTAGGGGGTGAGGTATGGGGCTGTAGGGAGGTGAGGTATGGAGCTGTAGGGAGGTGAGGTATGGGGCTGTAGGGAGGTGGGGTATGGGGCTGTAGGTAGGTGGGGTATGGAGCTGTAGGGAGGTGAGTTATGGGGCTGTAGGGAGGGGGGTATAAGGGTTTTGCGAGGTATGGTATGGAGCTGTAGCGAGGTGGGGTATGGAGCTGTAGGGAGGTGAGGTATGGGGCTGTAGGGAGGTGACGTATGGAGCTGTAGGGAGGTGAGGTATGGAGCTGTAGCGAGGTATGGTATGGAGCTGTAGCGAGGTGAGGTATGGGGCTGTAGGGAGGTGAGGTATGGAGCTGTAGGGAGGTGAGGTATGGGGCTGTAGGGAGGTGAGGTATGGAGCTGTAGCGAGGTGGGGTATGGAGCTGTAGGGAGGGGAGGTATGGGGCTGTAGCGAGGTATGGTATGGAGCTGTAGCGAGGTGAGGTATGGGGCTGTAGGGAGGTGAGGTATGGAGCTGTAGGGAGGTGAGGTATGGGGCTGTAGGGAGGTGAGGTATGGAGCTGTAGCGAGGTGGGGTATGGAGCTGTAGGGGGGTAAGGTATGGAGCTGTAGCGAGGTGAGGTATAGAGCTGTAGCGAGGTGAGGTATGGAGCTGTAGGGAGGTGAGGTATGGAGCTGTAGGGAGGTGATGTATGGAGCTGTAGGGAGGTGGGGTATGGAGCTGTAGCCAGGTGAGGTATGGAGCTGTAGGGAGGTGAGGTATTGAGCTGTAGGGAGGTGAGTTATGGGGCTGTAGGGAGGTGAGGTATGGGGCTGCAGGGAGGTGAGATATGGGGCTGTAGGGAGGTGAGGTATAGGGCTGTAGGGAGGTGAGGTATGGGGCTGTAGGGGGTGAGGTATGGGGCTGTAGGGAGGTGAGGTATGGAGCTGTAGGGAGGTGAGGTATGGGGCTGTAGGGAGGTGGGGTATGGGGCTGTAGGTAGGTGGGGTATGGAGCTGTAGGGAGGTGAGTTATGGGGCTGTAGGGAGGGGGGTATAAGGGTTTTGCGAGGTATGGTATGGAGCTGTAGCGAGGTGGGGTATGGAGCTGTAGGGAGGTGAGGTATGGGGCTGTAGGGAGGTGACGTATGGAGCTGTAGGGAGGTGAGGTATGGAGCTGTAGCGAGGTATGGTATGGAGCTGTAGCGAGGTGAGGTATGGGGCTGTAGGGAGGTGAGGTATGGAGCTGTAGGGAGGTGAGGTATGGGGCTGTAGGGGGGTAAGGTACGGAGCTGTAGCGAGGTGAGGTATAGAGCTGTAGCGAGGTGAGGTATGGAGCTGTAGCGAGGTGAGGTATGGGGCTGTAGGGAGGTGTGGTATGGGGCTGTAGGGAGGTGACGTATGGGGCTGTAGGGAGGTGACGTATGGGGCTGTAGGGAGGTGAGGTATGGAGCTGTAGGGAGGTGAGGTATGGGGCTGTAGGGAGGTGAGGTATGGAGCTGTAGCGAGGTGAGGTATGGAGCTGTAGGGAGGTGTGGTATGGAGCTGTAGGGAGGTGAGGTATGGGGCTGTAGCGAGGTGAGGTATGGGGCTGTAGCGAGGTGAGGTATGGGGCTGTAGGGAGGTGAGGTATGGGGCTGTAGGGAGGTGGGGTATGGAGCTGTAGGGAGGTGAGTTATGGGGCTGTAGGGAGGGGGGTATAAGGGTTTTGCGAGGTATGGTATGGAGCTGTAGCGAGGTGGGGTATGGAGCTGTAGGGAGGTGAGGTATGGGGCTGTAGGGAGGTGACGTATGGAGCTGTAGGGAGGGGAGGTATGGGGCTGTAGCGAGGTATGGTATGGAGCTGTAGCGAGGTGAGGTATGGGGCTGTAGGGAGGTGAGGTATGGAGCTGTAGGGAGGTGAGGTATGGGGCTGTAGGGAGGTGAGGTATGGAGCTGTAGCGAGGTGGGGTATGGAGCTGTAGGGGGGTAAGGTATGGAGCTGTAGCGAGGTGAGGTATAGAGCTGTAGCGAGGTGAGGTATGGAGCTGTAGGGAGGTGAGGTATGGAGCTGTAGGGAGGTGATGTATGGAGCTGTAGGGAGGTGGGGTATGGAGCTGTAGGGGGGTAAGGTACGGAGCTGTAGCGAGGTGAGGTATAGAGCTGTAGCGAGGTGAGGTATGGAGCTGTAGCGAGGTGAGGTATGGGGCTGTAGGGAGGTGTGGTATGGGGCTGTAGGGAGGTGACGTATGGGGCTGTAGGGAGGTGACGTATGGGGCTGTAGGGAGGTGAGGTATGGAGCTGTAGGGAGGTGAGGTATGGGGCTGTAGCGAGGTGAGGTATGGAGCTGTAGGGAGGTGTGGTATGGAGCTGTAGGGAGGTGAGGTATGGGGCTGTAGGGAGGTGGGGTATGGAGCTGTAGGGAGGTGGGGTATGGGGCTGTAGCGAGGTGAGGTATGGGGCTGTAGGGAGGTGAGGTTTGGGGCTGTAGGGAGGTGATGTATGGAGCTGTAGGGAGGTGATGTATGGAGCTGTAGGGAGGTGGGGTATGGAGCTGTAGGGACGTGAGGTATGGAGCTGTAGGGAGGTGATGTATGGAGCTGTAGGGAGGTGGGGTATGGAGCTGTAGGGACGTGAGGTATGGAGCTGTAGGGAGGTGAGGTATGGAGCTGTAGGGAGGTGAGGTATGGAGCTGTAGCGAGGTGAGGTATGGAGCTGTAGGGAGGTGAGGTATGGAGCTGTAGCGAGGTGAGGTATGGGGCTGTTGGGAGGTGAGGTATGGAGCTGTAGGGAGGTGAGGTATGGGGCTGTAGGGAGGTGAGGTATGGGGCTGTAGGGAGGTGAGGTATGGAGCTGTAGGGAGGTGAGGTATGGAGCTGTAGGGAGGTGAGGTATGGAGCTGTAGGGAGGTAAGGTATGGAGCTGTAGGGAGGTGAGGTATGGGGCTGTAGCGAGGTGAGGTATGGAGCTGTAGGGACGTGAGGTATGGAGCTGTAGGGAGGTGAGGTATGGAGCTGTAGGGAGGTGGGGTATGGAGCTGTAGGGAGGTGAGGTATGGGGCTGTAGCGAGGTGAGGTATGGGGCTGTAGGGAGGTGAGGTATGGGGCTGTAGGGAGGTGAGGTATGGGGCTGTAGCGAGGTGGGGTATGGAGCTGTAGGGACGTGAGGTATGGAGCTGTAGGGAGGTGAGGTATGGAGCTGTAGGGAGGTGGGGTATGGAGCTGTAGGGACGTGAGGTATGGAGCTGTAGGGAGGTGAGGTATGGAGCTGTAGGGAGGTGGGGTATGGAGCTGTAGGGAGGTGAGGTATGGGGCTGTAGCGAGGTGAGGTATGGGGCTGTAGGGAGGTGAGGTATGGGGCTGTAGGGAGGTGAGGTATGGGGCTGTAGCGAGGTGAGGTATGGAGCTGTAGGGAGGTGAGGTATGGGGCTCTATGGAGGTGAGGTATGGGGCTGTAGGGAGGTGAGGTATGGGGCTGTAGCGAGGTGAGGTATGGAGCTGTAGGGAGGTGAGGTATGGAGCTGTAGGGAGGTGAGGTATGGAGCTGTAGGGAGGTGAGGTATGGGGCTGTAGGGAGGTGAGGTATGGAGCTGTAGGGGGGTGAGGTATGGAGCTGTAGGGAGGTGAGGTATGGGGCTCTATGGAGGTGAGGTATGGGGCTGTAGGGAGGTGAGGTATGGGGCTGTAGCGAGGTGAGGTATGGAGCTGTAGGGAGGTGAGGTATGGGGCTGTAGGGAGGTGAGGTATGGGGCTGTAGCGAGGTGAGGTATGGAGCTGTAGGGAGGTGAGGTATGGGGCTCTATGGAGGTGAGGTATGGGGCTGTAGGGAGGTGAGGTATGGGGCTGTAGCGAGGTGAGGTATGGAGCTGTAGGGAGGTGAGGTATGGAGCTGTAGGGAGGTGAGGTATGGGGCTGTAGCGAGGTGAGGTATGGAGCTGTAGGGAGGTGAGGTATGGGGCTGTAGGGAGGTGACATATGGAGCTGTAGGGAGGGGAGGTATGGAGCTGTAGGGAGGTGAGGTATGGAGCTGTAGGGAGGTGAGGTATGGGGCTGTAGCCAGGTGAGGTATGGAACTGTAGGGAGGTGAGGTATGGAGCTGTAGGGAGGTGAGGTATGGGGCTGTAGCGAGGTGGGGTATGGAGCTGTAGGGAGGTGAGGTATGGAGCTGTAGGGAGGTGAGGTATGGAGCTGTAGGGATGTGAGGTGTGGGGCTGTAGGGAGGTGAGGTATGGGGCTGTAGCGAGGTGAGGTATGGGGCTGTAGGGAGGTGAGGTATGGAGCTGTAGGGAGGTGAGGTATGGAGCTGTAGGGAGGTGTGGTATGGGGCTGTAGGGAGGTGAGGTATGGAGCTGTAGGGAGGTGGGGTATGTAGCTGTAGCGAGGTGAGGTATAGAGCTGTAGCGAGGTGAGGTATGGAGCTGTAGGGAGGTGAGGAATGGAGCTGTAGGGAGGTGTGGTATGGAGCTGTAGGGAGGTGAGGTATAGAGCTGTAGGGAGGTGGGGTATGGAGCTGTAGGGAGGTGAGGTATGGAGCTGTAGGGAGGTGAGGTATGGAGCTGTAGCGAGGTAAGGTATGGAGCTGTAGGGAGGTGAGGTATGGAGCTGTAGGGAGGTGTGGTATGGAGCTGTAGGGAGGTGAGGTATGGAGCTGTAGCGAGGTGAGGTATGGAGCTGTAGGGAGGTGATGTATGGAGCTGTAGGGAGGTGGGGTATGGAGCTGTAGGGGGGTAAGGTACGGAGCTGTAGCGAGGTGAGGTATAGAGCTGTAGCGAGGTGAGGTATGGAGCTGTAGTGAGGTGAGGTATGGGGTTGTAGGGAGGTAAGATATGGAGCTGTAGGGAGGTGAGGTATGGAGCTGTAGGGAGGTGATGTATGGAGCTGTAGCGAGGTGAGGTATGGAGCTGTAGGGAGGTGAGGTATGGAGCTGTAGGGAGGTGAGGTATGGAGCTGTAGCGAGGTGGGGTATGGAGCTGTAGCGAGGTGAGGTATAGAGCTGTAGCGAGGTGAGGTATAGAGCTGTAGCGAGGTGAGGTATGGGGTTGTAGGGAGGTAAGATATGGAGCTGTAGGGAGGTGAGGTATGGAGCTGTAGGGAGGTGATGTATGGAGCTGTAGCGAGGTGAGGTATGGAGCTGTAGGGAGGTGAGGTATGGAGCTGTAGGGAGGTGAGGTATGGGGCTGTAGGGAGGTGAGGTATGGAGCTGTAGGGAGGTGAGGTATGGGGCTGTAGCGAGGTGAGGTATGGAGCTGTAGGGAGGTGATGTATGGAGCTGTAGGGAGGTGGGGTATAGAGCTGTAGCGAGGTGAGGTATGGAGCTGTAGTGAGGTGAGGTATGGGGCTGTAGCGCGGTATGGTATGGAGCTGTAGCCAGGTGAGGTATGGAACTGTAGGGAGGTGAGGTATGGAGCTGTAGGGAGGTGAGGTATGGGGCTGTAGGGAGGTATGGTGTGGAGCTGTAGGGAGGTGACGTATGGAGCTGTAGCGATGTGATCGAGGTATGGAGCTGTAGGGAGGTGAGGTATGGAGCTGTAGCGAGGTCAGGTATGGAGCTGTAGGGAGGTGAGGTATGGGGCTGTAGGGAGGTGAGGTATGGGGCTGTATGGATGATGTGCTCCACGAAGTCTGGCTTGTCGCCTTCGTTGAAGCCCGGCTTGTGTCCGCCCTCGGTGGTGGTCTGCCAGCTCTCCGGGTACTCCATCTTGGTGAGGCGGTCGCGGGTGACGTCCACGGCCTTGTGGTTCATGGCGATCACTTTGGGGCCCTTGTGCTCGTACTGCTTGGTGATGGAGGTCTTGACCAGGGCCAGAGCCTGCTCCTCGGGCAGCACGCCGCTCAGGCAGTAGAAGGCGGCCTGCATGATCATGTTGACGCGCTTGCCCAGACCCACCTCCTTGGCGATGTTGGTGGCGTCGATGTTGTAGAACTGCAGCTTCTTCGTCATGATGGACTGCTTGACGTGGGCGGGGAGCTTCTTGTTCATCTCCTCCACCGTGTTCCAGGGCGAGTTGAGGACGAAGATGCCGCCATCCTTCAGCGGCTCCAGCATCTCGTACTTGTACACGTAGGAGGGGTGGCTGCATGACAGGTAGTCGGCATCGCTCTGGATCGTGTACTCGGACTTGATCTCCTCGGGTCCGAACCTCAAGTGGGACACCGTCACGCCGTCTTCCTTGTGCGAGTCGAAGACGAAGTGTCCCTGGGCCTTCAGGTCAGTCTCCAGTCCGATGGTCTTGATGGCCGTCTTGTTGGCGCCCACCGTGCCGTCCGAACCCAAACCCCAAAAGAGGCACTGTCGGGAATTGGGCGGCATCGTCGGCAGCGGGTCGCCGTAGTCCAGCGACGAATGCGTGACGTCATCCTCGATGCCGATGACGAATCGCTTCCTGGGCTCCTTGGCGTTGAGGTTGTCGAAGACGGCCTTGCCCATCGCGGGCGTGAACTCCTTGGAGGCCAGGCCGTACTGGGCGCCGGTGATGAGCGGCTGTCGGCTCGCGTCCGCCATCGTCACGTTGACGTCGAGGAAGAGCGGCATACCGATGGCACCGTCCTCCCGGGTCCGGTCCAGTACCGCCATCTTCGCCACTGTGGGCGGCAACACGTCCAGGAAATGCTTGGTTGACCAGGGCCGGAACAGGTGCACGTTGAGGACGCCCACGTTCTCTCCTTGCTTGTTCATGTAGTCGACGGTCTCCTCCATTGTCTTGGCGGCCGAACCCATGCAGACGGCGACCCGCTCGGCCGTGGGGGACCCGCGGTACGTGAACAGCCCGTACTTCCGACCAGTCACCTTCTCCAGGTCCTGCATCCTCTCCTCCACGATCTCGGGGCAGGCTTGGTAGTACTTGTTGGCGGCCACGGACGACTGGAAGAAGATGTCGGGCCTCTGCCCCGTGCCGCGGATGATCGGGTGGTAGGGGTTCAGGGCGTACTTGTGCAGGTGCTCCTTCACCGTCTCGAACGGGAAGATCTTGGCCATGTCTTCTCGGGGCAGGACCCGGATCTTGGACATCTCGGCCGAGGTTCGGTAGCCGTCGAAGAAGTGGAGGAAGGGCAGTCGGCTCTTGAGGGCGGCGATGTGGGAGGCGACGCCCAGGTCCATCACCTCCTGCACGGAGGAGGAGCACAGCATGGCGAAGCCCGTCTGGCGCGTCGCCATGACGTCCGAGTGGTCGTTGAAGATGGAAAGGGCGTGCTTGGAGACGGTTCTCGCCGACACGTGGAACACTGTGGGCATGAGCTCGCCCGCCAGCAGGTACATGTTGGGGATCATCAGCAACAGGCCCTGGGACGCCGTGAAGGTACTCGTCAACGCCCCAGCTGCGCATGCGCCGTGCAGCGCCCCGGCGGTTCCGGCTTCCGACTGCATCATGTTGACGTCAACGATCTGTCCAAGGATGTTCTTCTCGCCGTTGGCGGCCCAGCGGTCCATGTGTTCGCCCATGGAGGTGGCCGGGCTGATCGGGTAGATGAAGGAGATGTCACTCATGGAGTAGGCCACGTAGGCCGCGGCCTCGTTCCCGTCCATCACCGCCCAGCGCTGGTTCTCGGAGGGGGTCAGCTCGGGGCTTCCCTTCATCTGGGCCACGGCGGCCGCCATCTGAGGTCGAGGCGTGGTCGTCTCGGCCAAGCCTCGCTTGCTCACGTTGGACGCCCGCATCACGGTCTGCAGGACCGAGCGTCCGGTCGCCCACGCTCGCCACATCTTAGCTTTAGATTCCTCTGCCGCTCTCCGCGAAAGGCGACGTCTTGGTTAAGAATCAGTGCTTGTACTTTGAGGGGACTGCGTTGGGCATTAGAACTGAAAGGACAAGAAAGGAAAGAAACAAAAAATGAAATACAATCGTTTCGAAACTGGAAACCAAATTCCAAATTCCTAAATATCGATATTAGTCTAGACGCCTTGATGTCATAACGTGCTCCAATATTCGGTCGAGCTTGTCGGATCGTCCATCATCCGTTATGACCAAAGGAACATTGCAAAATAATTAAGAAACTTTACATTTTGTGTGCTTCACAACATACTACAGACTAAATGTGACTGCAACCTATACAGCATTGCTACACCTAGATACAAACCCAGTTGTGTTGTAATTCGATCATCACCCCTATTGCACTATAGAGTTTCGTTTTAGGAATCAAAGTACAAATACTTCGACAATGGTAAGTTTTTTTCTCGTTAGGTAGGCCTATAGGCTGGCGGAGGTCGTCAATGTTGTGACGCCTTTGCACAGACAATGCTAGTAATGTAGTAGTAGTAGTAAGTTTATGTAGTATAAGAGGCCATCAGGCCCATAGTACATACAGGGTATAACATAATTAATACGGTGCAACAGGATATATACAGGGTAAATTTCAACGTTTGTTTGGTGCAATATCTCTGCCTTGAATAAATAAATAGATAAGTTCAGTATTTCTTGCTTATTGTGGGATTTCATTTCATTTCAATGCTAGTAATGTAATATGTAGGTCTGCCAAATATTATAGCGATCTACTTCTGAATGCTGCTTGTCGCGAACCGATTTAGAGATTAGATTGTTTTCTGGTGCGCTGTCGGGCATTGACCCTAAAGTAACATAACGACTGCACTGAAATAAATATATGTTCAGCGCCGGATTTAGCGCATTAGATAACGATCCATGTTTCTCACCGTACACAGCCAGTGCAGGGGAGGCACTGTGGGGTACTATATGACGTACACAACCAGTGCAGGGGAGGCACTGTGGGGTACTATATGCCGTACACAACCAGTGCAGGGGAGGCAGTGTGGGGTACTATATGCCGTACACCAGTGCAGGGGAGGCACTGTGGGGTACTATATGCCGTACACAACCAGTGCAGGGGAGGCAGTGTGGGGTACTATATGACGTACACAACCAGTGCAGGGGAGGCACTGTGGGGTACTATATGCCGTACACAACCAGTGCAGGGGAGGCAGTGTGGGGTACTATATGCCGTACACAACCAGTGCAGGGGAGGCACTGTGGGGTACTATATGCCGTACACAACCAGTGCAGGGGAGGCACTGTGGGGTACTATATGCCGTACACAACCAGTGCAGGGGAGGCAGTGTGGGGTACTATATGCCGTACACAACCAGTGCAGGGGAGGCACTGTGGGGTACTATATGACGTACACAACCAGTGCAGGGGAGGCACTGTGGGGTACTATATGCCGTACACAACCAGTGCAGGGGAGGCACTGTGGGGTACTATATGACGTACACAACCAGTGCAGGGGAGGCACTGTGGGGTACTATATGACGTACACAACCAGTGCAGGGGAGGCACTGTGGGGTACTATATGCCGTACACAACCAGTGCCGGGGAGGCACTGTGGGGTACTATATGACGTACACAACCAGTGCAGGGGAGGCACTGTGGGGTACTATATGACGTACACAACCAGTGCCGGGGAGGCACTGTGGGGTACTATATGCCGTACACAACCAGTGCCGGGGAGGCACTGTGGGGTACTATATGACGTACACAACCAGTGCAGGGGAGGCACTGTGGGGTACTATATGCCGTACACAACCAGTGCAGGGGAGGCACTGTGGGGTATATGCCGTACACAACCAGTGCAGGGGAGGCACTATGGGGTACTATATGCCGTACACAACCAGTGCAGGGGAGGCACTGTGGGGTACTATATGCCGTACACAACCAGTGCAGGGGAGGCAGTGTGGGGTACTATATAACGTACACAACCAGTGCAGGGGAGGCACTATGGGGTACTATATGCCGTACACAACCAGTGCAGGGGAGGCACTGTGGGGTATATGCCGTACACAACCAGTGCAGGGGAGGCACTATGGGGTACTATATGCCGTACACAACCAGTGCAGGGGAGGCACTGTGGGGTACTATATGCCGTACACAACCAGTGCAGGGGAGGCACTGTGGGGTACTATATGCCGTACACAACCAATGCAGGGGAGGCACTGTGGGGTACTATATGCCGTACACAACCAGTGCAGGGGAGGCAGTGTGGGGTACTATATGCCGTACACAACCAGTGCAGGGGAGGCAGTGTGGGGTACTATATGACGTACACAACCAGTGCAGGGGAGGCACTGTGGGGTACTATATGCCGTACACAACCAGTGCAGGGGAGGCACTGTGGGGTACTATATGCCGTACACAACCAGTGCAGGGGAGGCACTGTGGGGTACTATATGCCGTACACAACCAGTACAGGGGAGGCACTGTGGGGTACTATATGACGTACACAACCAGTGCAGGGGAGGCACTGTGGGGTACTATATGACGTACACAAACAGTACAGGGGAGGCACTGTGGGGTACTATATGCCGTACACAACCAGTGCCGGGGAGGCACTGTGGGGTACTATATGCCGTACACAACCAGTGCAGGGGAGGCACTGTGGGGTACTATATGACGTACACAAACAGTGCAGGGGAGGCACTGTGGGGTACTATATGACGTACACAAACAGTACAGGGGAGGCACTGTGGGGTACTATATGCCGTACACAACCAGTGCCGGGGAGGCACTGTGGGGTACTATATGCCGTACACAACCAGTGCAGGGGAGGCACTGTGGGGTACTATATGCCGTACACAACCAGTGCAGGGGAGGCACTGTGGGGTACTATATGCCGTACACAACCAGTGCAGGGGAGGCACTGTGGGGTACTATATGCCGTACACAACCAGTGCAGGGGAGGCACTGTGGGGTACTATATGCCGTACACAACCAGTGCAGGGGAGGCACTGTGGGGTACTATATGACGTACACAACCAGTACAGGGGAGGCACTGTGGGGTACAATATGCCGTACACAACCAGTGCAGGGGAGGCACTGTGGGGTACTATATGCCGTACACAACCAGTGCAGGGGAGGCACTGTGGGGTACTTTATAACGTACACAACCAGTGCAGGGGAGGCACTGTGGGGTACTATATGCCGTACACAACCAGTGCCGGGGAGGCACTGTGGGGTACTATATGCCGTACACAACCAGTGCAGGGGAGGCACTGTGGGGTACTATATGACGCACACAACCAGTGCAGGGGAGGCACTGTGGGGTACTTTATAACGTACACAACCAGTGCAGGGGAGGCACTGTGGGGTACTATATGCCGTACACAACCAGTGCCGGGGAGGCACTGTGGGGTACTATATGCCGTACACAACCAGTGCAGGGGAGGCACTGTGGGGTATATGCCGTACACAACCAGTGCAGGGGAGGCACTATGGGGTACTATATGCCGTACGCAACCAGTGCAGGGGAGGCACTGTGGGGTACTATATAACGTACACAACCAGTGCAGGGGAGGCACTGTGGAGTACTATATGCCGTACACAACCAGTGCAGGGGAGGCACTGTGGGGTACTATATGCCGTACACAACCAGTGCAGGGGAGGCACTGTGGGGTATATGCCGTACACAACCAGTGCAGGGGAGGCACTATGGGGTACTATACGCCGTACACAACCAGTGCAGGGGAGGCACTGTGGGGTACTATATGACGTACACAACCAGTGCAGGGGAGGCACTGTGGGGTACTATATGATGTACACAACCAGTGCAGGGGAGGCACTGTGGGGTACTATATGACGTACACAACCAGTGCAGGGGAGGCACTGTGGGGGTACTATATGACGTACACAACCAGTGCAGGGGAGGCACTGTGGGGTACTATATGCCGTACACAGCCAGTGCAGGGGAGGCACTGTGGGGTACTATATGACGCACACAACCAGTGCAGGGGAGGCACTGTGGGGTACTATATAACGTACACAACCAGTGCAGGGGAGGCAGTGTGGGGTACCATATGACGTACACAACCAGTGCAGGGGAGGCACTGTGGGGTACTATATGACGTACACAGCCAGTGCAGGGGAGGCACTGTGGGGTACTATATGACGCACACAACCAGTGCAGGGGAGGCACTGTGGGGTACTATATAACGTACACAACCAGTGCAGGGGAGGCACTGTGGGGTACTATATAACGTACACAACCAGTGCAGGGGAGGCACTGTGGGGTACTATATGACGTACACAACCAGTGCAGGGGAGGCACTGTGGGGTACTATATGACGTACACAACCAGTGCAGGGGAGGCACTGTGGGGTACTATATGCCGTACACAGCCAGTGCAGGGGAGGCACTGTGGGGTACTATATGACGCACACAACCAGTGCAGGGGAGGCACTGTGGGGTACTATATGACGTGCACAACCAGTGCAGGGGAGGCAGTGTGGGCTACTATATGCCGTACACAACCAGTGCAGGGGAGGCACTGTGGGGTACTATATGCCGTACACAACCAGTGCAGGGGAGGCACTGTGGGGTACTATATGACGCACACAACCAGTGCAGGGGAGGCACTGTGGGGTACTATATGACGTACACAACCAGTGCAGGGGAGGCACTGTGGGGTACTATATGACGTACACAGCCAATGCAGGGGAGGCACTGTGGGGTACTATATGCCGTACACAACCAGTGCAGGGGAGGCACTGTGGGGTACTATATGACGTACACAACCAGTGCAGGGGAGGCACTGTGGGGTACTATATGACGTACACAACCAGTGCAGGGGAGGCACTGTGGGGTACTATATGACGTACACAACCAGTGCAGGGGAGGCACTGTGGGGTACTATATGACGTACACAACCAGTGCAGGGGAGGCACTGTGGGGTACTATATGCCGTACACAGCCAGTGCAGGGGAGGCACTGTGGGGTACTATATGACGCACACAACCAGTGCACGGGGGGGCACTGTGGGGTACTATATGACGTACACAACCAGTGCAGGGGAGGCACTGTGGGGTACTATATGACGTACACAACCAGTGCAGGGGAGGCACTGTGGGGTACTATATGCCGTACACAACCAGTGCAGGGGAGGCACTGTGGGGTACTATATGACGTACACAACCAGTGCAGGGGAGGCACTGTGGGGTACTATATGACGTACACAACCAGTGCAGGGGAGGCACTGTGGGGTACTATATGCCGTACACAGCCAGTGCAGGGGAGGCACTGTGGGGTACTATATGACGCACACAACCAGTGCACGGGGGGGCACTGTGGGGTACTATATAACGTACACAACCAGTGCAGGGGAGGCACTGTGGGGTACTATATGCCGTACACAACCAGTGCAGGGGAGGCACTGTGGGGTACTATATGCCGTACACAACCAGTGCAGGGGAGGCACTGTGGGGTACTATATGCCGTACACAACCAGTGCAGGGGAGGCACTGTGGGGTACTATATGACGTACACAACCAGTGCAGGGGAGGCACTGTGGGGTACTATATGCCGTACACAACCAGTGCAGGGGAGGCACTGTGGGGTACTATATGCCGTACACAGCCAGTGCAGGGGAGGCACTGTGGGGTACTATATGCCGTACACAACCAGTGCCGGGGAGGCACTGTGGGGTACTATATGACGTACACAACCAGTGCAGGGGAGGCACTGTGGGGTACTATATGACGTACACAACCAGTGCAGGGGAAGCACTGTGGGGTTCTATATGTCGTACACAACCAGTGCAGGGGAGGCAGTGTGGGGTACTATATGACGTACACAACCAGTGCAGGGGAGGCACTGTGGGGTACTATATACCGTACACAACCAGTGCAGGGGAGGCACTGTGGGGTACTATATGACGTACACAACAAGTGCAGGGGAGGCACTGTGGGGTACTATATAACGTACACAACCAGTGCAGGGGAGGCACTGTGGGGTACTATATGCCGTACACAACCAGTGCAGGGGAGGCACTATGGGGTACTATATGCCGTACACAACCAGTGCAGGGGAGGCACTGTGGGGTACTATATGACGTACACAACCAGTGCAGGGGAGGCACTGTGGGGTACTATATGCCGTACACAACCAGTGCAGGGGAGGCACTGTGGGGTACTATATGCCGTACACAGCCAGTGCAGGGGAGGCACTGTGGGGTACTATATGCCGTACACAACCAGTACAGGGGAGGCACTGTGGGGCACTATATGACGTACACAACTGCACTGCACGGTTCCGGACACCATTCTAGATATCGTCGCGATATCGCGCGTCCCCCCCCCCCCCACCCCCGCAGATTACGTAAAGTTAGTTTGTTCCGTGAGAACACACTTTGACGCACTCTCTACAATTTAGTGCTGGGACCCATAATGGCAGTATTATGTCAACGTGGGAAATCCAGAGAGATCCAATATCGGTCCAATCTGGTCTGGAACCGCATTGCGATTCGCAGTGGGCTTGTCCTGAAGGTCATTGCGGTCATCGGACAGCCGTGGCACCCATACGTGTTGATAATAACTTAATAATATCTAAACGGACTGTCCGTAACCCAGGACAACTGGACAACCTTCCGTTGTATAGTACCAGGCCTTGTACGGTCTATGCGTCTCATTAATTAATAGTGCACAGCAAACTGACGTGGTTGTACAGTATTCCACGAAACATTATATAACAAGGATCATATGCATCGTATACATCCTATATAAGGCACACACTCTGCCTACACAAGGCACACACTCTGCCTACACGAGGCATCAATTCAACATAAACATGCATACACTATTGCTTGAAGAGTTGGAATATTTGTTTGTGTTTAGCGTTAAACTTGAAACTCCTCCGACGATATAGATGGTAACCAGGGGGCCATTCTATTTGAAGCTGTTTTCCGACGGTGAGTGTACAACACTTGTAGGCCTACGTACGGACTGTCAGTTTCCCGCCTTCCACAAGAAATGCAACGCGGGGTTGGTCTCTGGCAGTAGTAAGATAAAGAACAATTTCTTACGTCCCGATTCCAAGCGTTTTAAGGTGCAGAGGCAGAAATAAAAATAAAAACTGGTGCCAGCCCTGTCGGATCCTTATAGCAGGGACATGTCCGGATCGGCCTGTTGCTAAGCGACGTGGGTCACATGGTCAGATGAGATAAATATCACTGGCTCATTGACGTCATAGCAGGAGAAAAAAGATCAGTACGTGGGCCGTGAAAATGTGATGAATCAATGAATATATATGAAAAAACAAGTAATATTATACTGACGTGGGATAAGCGCCCGTGCACCACCGTATGCGTCTGCATATATCGACCCGGCCATCGCTTCGATTGACGCAATCATTGGGTTGGAGGGCGAGTCGATCCGAACTCACCTCTGGCGTCGGGTGACGGGTGAACCGGGGTTAGCTGGGCAGTTCGGGGTAAACCTTCTTCCAAAGGTTGCCGCATCACATAAGCCATGTCTCTCTCTTAAACAACTCTGGCTTGGTGGAACGCCTTTACCTGAGACACCAGTGTCGTTAAATTTGCGAAGGAATATCGCGTCCACCGAACTGAGGGTGGCGGTGGTAAGAGAACCCCAAGGAGAGCACCACCTCAGATCAATATTAAGTCTCTTGTGCCATTTGAAGGGAGCTTTCGCGCTACAAAATAGGACTGGTAGGAGCCCATCAACGGGAGAACATGCCTGCCGGCGTACATATATGTTGAAGACGTAAAGGACGAACGCCATAAAAGCCACTCACCAGGAACGCATTCAGCGAGGGGCCACCCCACCCACCCGCCCCGCCTTCTTACATTGCACGGCATGTTAAGACTAAATAGGAATAACTTCTTTGTCGGCTAGGTAAAGGCTGAAAACACAGTAACCAAACAGATCAGTAAATTGGGCCAGAGGTTACTAGTACATGGCCCACAGTTGGAGCCTGGTCTTTATCACCAGCTCATCATCCCACGATTCACATTTGATGAGTGCCAGAGTGGGCGTTTGAGAGTGCGGCCACTGCGGGAGGTGGGGGGGGGGGGTGCCCCTCGGTGCCAGGAGGCATTGGGTCCTCTGTGGCCAGGATGCGTCTCGGGATCGGGAGTCGTGGATGGCGAGTCTCAGTTTCTCGTGGAGGACGTGTTGGGCTGATCGCAAGGGGCTCAGGCACGGGGGAGACCGTAGTATTCGGCGGAGCACATTGGGTGGGAGGTGTAGCTGCAGTTGTGGGGGAGGGTGGCAGTGGGGACCGAGGTGTGGCCTCATACTGATCCTTCATCTCTCCTGTGTCTGGCACGGTAGAGGACGGAGGCGGAGTCAGTGCGTCACGTCGAGCTTGATGGGTGAGGTCATCAAGGATTGTGTGGCGGGCAACTGGAAGGGCCACTGGGGTGTACTTGCGTAAGAACTTCCTGTTCCGAAGTGTCACCCTCCCGGAGCCGTCGATCCTGATGACGTACTGGTCGAACTGTTTGACCTCGACCTCTCGACCGGTTTTGTCCCATTTGTTGGGGTGACTCGGACGAAGTCACCGACCGACAGGGGAGGCAGCTGTCTTGTATGTTCGGACCACCGCTCAGCACATCGCATATGCCTGTTGCGTAGCGCCTCTTCACGGGCCACCAGCGTTTTCTTCCACGTCGCGTGACGTTCATACCTGCCTGGCAGTATGGGGACGAACTCTTTGATAGGGCGGCCAAAGACTCACATGGCAGGTGACAGTGTCTGGGTGCCTGGATCGGGGGTGTTGCGGTACTGCAGGATGGCTCTCGGCGTAGTATCTGTGTCAAGGGTGCCATCCGCATTGGTGTTGTTGGTGAAGAGGCGCTTGACGGTTTTGACCCCAATCTCAGCCCGGCAGTTGCTGTGGGGGAATGCAACGGATGAAAGGCGATGGTTGACCCCCATGTGCGAAGGAACAGGCGAGTGGCCGTAGCAGTGAACTCGGGGCCTCCGTCTGAAGAGAGTTCATCTGGGATGCCGTACGTGGCGAAGCACCTCCTCAAACAGTCAATTGGGCCATCGGCTCCGCCTTTTGTCCTCTCAACGATGGGCCAGTTGGAATAACGGTCCACGATTACAAGGTACACTGTCGCTTTGTAGCTGAAGTAATCAGCGCAAATGCATTGGAACGGGTATGTTGGCGGGGTGCGGGGTACTGCGAGTGAGTTTGGTTGGGACGGGGCTAGCCCTGGTACATGCCTCTCTTACCAGGCCGTAAACGGAGCAAGGATGAGAGCCATGCCGCTGACACGGCCGAAAACAAGAAATGGCGGACCGGTGGCTCAAGTTAAAGTTCAAAACAGAATAAATATGCAGTGCCTACCCGTGCCTACAGTGCCTACATTTGCCGGACGTCAACAAACGCCGCCTGGCAGCGAGTGCTCACGCTAAGTTTGTTTACTTCCGGCGAGCGGCGGAGCATTCAAAACGAAGCGAGAGAGGACACAAATCGCCCGGATTACAAGAAAATACACTACCGACCAAAGAAATGACTGTCCGAAAGTCATGAAAAGCTTCAGGAACCTAATGGAGCAACTTGACGGGTAGGCACTGCATATTTATTCTGTTATGAACTTCAACTTGAGCCACCGGTCCGCGATTTCTTGTTTTCGGCCGTGTCAGAGGCATGTCTCTCACCCTTGCTCCGTTTACGGGCGTGGTAAGAGAGGCATGTACCAGGGCTAGGATGGGGCCATGCGATTGCAGTGGGCGCAGTCGGAGCGGGTCCGGTGGATGGCTGTAGAAATCCCGGGCCAGAAGATGGAGGCTTCGGCGCGTGCGATCATCGAGGTGGTGCCTTGGTGGGCGGAGTGGAGTGCAGACAAGACTTCCTGACGAAAGCCTGGGGGGATCACGACACGGCCCTTGTAAAGAACCACACCGTCTGTCATGTCGAGATCAGTGCGGTGTTGGTGGTAGGACCGAAGCGGGGGTGACATTAGGGTTTGTGGTGCTCGTTGAGTCATCAAGGGCGCGTCGGGTAGCACAGGCATGATGGACTTCCCCGATGGTAGGGAACGATTCGGAGATCATCCCCAGCTGTTTGCAGGCCTCACGGCTGAGGAAGAGCTTGTCGGAGTTGTCCGTTAGGTAGGCGATTTGCCGCGTCTCAAGCAGGTGGCCTGGCTTGCCCTTACCGGAAAAGCGGAGGATGAGCGTTCAAAGGATATTTTCCCCTTCTCGTTGGCGGCGTGCATGGGCATGGTGAGGGGCAGCAGGTCGTCACGCCGCAGACCTAGTTGGGTGATTACCTGCAGCCCGACGAGACAGCTATGGCAACCCGTGTCAGCCATCGATAGCAGTGACGCCGGTTTCGTGAGGGTCAGGAGATCGAAGCCAAGGTCTCTGTAGTCCTGCCTGTGAGCTGCAACAATCAGGCGAATGTAGGGCTGGGCTGGGGATGGTCGCTTCAACCATACGTCACGCAAGTTGTGGTACAGGTGATGATCCATGGTAATGGGGCTACCCTGGCGGCGACGGATGGCTTTGACCGTGCATAACTCACTGAAGGCTGCAGCCTCTTGGTCGTGGGCGTCGGGTTTTGGGTTGTCTCTGCTACGGCAACGGCCTTCCATGTACGTGGTGGTCCCTGTTGCACAACCGGCACCTATGGTTATAAGCGGGGCACTCCTTTGCTCTGACATGAGGCGGTGCACGCTTGCCGTGGCCACGGCCCCCCGCAGTACGTGCAGCTGGCTGGCGGCTTCTCGGTTTGGCCCCCCTTCGAGTCCGTCCGCTTCCCGCTCAACTCCTGCATCTTGGATCGGTAGTAGGCACTGCGCATGGCATTGGCACCCTGTGCATCAAACAGCCTGGAGGCCGACCGTTTCCCTGACTCTTTAGCTTCAATGAACGAGAGCATCTCCTCAAGTGACATATCCTGATTTTGGTCACCAAGGAGATCCAGCTGGATCTCCTGGTCGGCGATACCGCGGGCTAGCACGTCACGCAATATTGCATCCGTGAAGTCTTCTTCGGCGCCGCAACCATCAGCTGTGCACGTCGTCACATATTTGCATGTGCCAGCCTGCCCTTTGATCCGAGCGCCAAATGCCCTGATGGGCTCATCGCGGTCTTGGGACATGTTGTGGAGTGTCACGCGCGCGACCATGATGTTCTCGCGGCGTACGGCGAGTGCCACCATCGCTGCTAACACGTCCTTCTCGGACTTGGTTGTGAGGGTGCCCCCGGCGGCACGGGTCAGGTCTTTGCGGAGCTGATCGTTGCAGCACTCGAGGAGTTGGGATACGATATCCGGACCTCTCAGCTTGGTACCTTCACGGTACTCCTTCCACCGGGTCATGAAGTAGGCCCACTCTTCGCTGATCCCGGCTGCTGAGATGCACGGGCGTTTAAACTTCTCTGCCTTGGCAGGCCCGGCGGCGGACGGGGCGTGAACCTGTGCGTGGATGTTGAGGAGGGCGGCAGTGACAGCACCATCCTGGACCTCATCGGTTTCATAGTCACAACTAGGGAACGGGCACTTGACTTTAACCATCTTGTGGCGGTGACAGTCTCGTCGAGTACAGGAATGTCCGACTGACCTCAATGGCTCGTTTGTTGTGGCTGGCTGTAATTGTGACTGGTAGTGAGTGGGTGAGCGATAATATGCTCAGTTAGCATATGGCTCAGGCTGCACTCTCTTGAGGCGACTGTATCAGCAGCACCAGGTGTTCAATGGTGTGGTTGGCCCCTTGAAGCTCCGGACTTCATTGCCATAAATAGGAACAACTTCCATTTGCAGGTGAAACACACATTTAATCAGAAAAACAGCACATGTTATGATATTCGCAATGACAATGAAGTCCGCCTAGTGGATTCACCCCACACTACACACATACTTCCTACAGGGGGCGACACCCTACAGTCATAATGCACTAAAGACGGTGATATAATCTTTGGGATCGTAACAGAGGGATAGTCAGACACTGCCATGGGGTAAACCACTGTGCCGCAGCCCGCCCAATATACACACGCCACGTACCCATGCAGAGAGCAAAAAGTTTTGTGTGTACATTAAATACAATAAACGGAGAATGATCTGGCCGCCATGGTGTGGATGGTGGCAAGGTATAACGGGGGGGGGGGGGGTCCACAGACAGGCGCATGTCTGACTTCGCTGACTGATCCTGTTGGTTCGTGCAAATATTGGTCGTAACAATGATATAATGCATGTTTTCGTTGCTGCGCGTCGGTCTCTAACCCTAAACTAACTAATACTGTTGGCGGGTGCGTTCATAAACACGTGACCGTAAAACTTATCCCCCACCAGTGGTGGAGTGCACCAACCGGTCGCAGATTTACGCCGGCGTAGTGGTTGCGCCGGCGTAACTACGTCGGACGTAAGTCGGACGCAGTGAGGAATGTTAGGCTGTGTGCACCAAGCCGGCGTTGGTCGGGCATAGTTACGTCCGACGTACATCCATGAGATGTGGGGAATTCCCCCTTGTTTCGATGGCGGATTTTGAAAAGTGACGTTTCTTACAGCTCACAGCTCTTATAAATGTAAATTCAAGGATGCGAAGGATCATTATTGGACGTGGATTTTTTCTATGCTTGCTAAATACCTCAATTATCAAAACATGTGAGGAGGGCTCAAGTTGATGTTGATGTAATATTCCCGTGTTTAGTTAATTAAACAAGACATAGGGTCATTGTGATGATACAATATTTTTGTGATATGTATTAGTGTGTGTCCTGCACAAGTTTCAATTCCTTTCTGTCGCAGACTCTTGACATTGAGGCGTGTGAAGGGTGGCGACCCCCGTAGGTCAAGGACAAGCCGTGGCGCGTACCAGAGAAACATGCCGTAGGGAAGAAGGAAACCTGGTCCCCTCAATTTTAGCGCTTTAGACAAGGAAACAATTTACAGCCTATACTTGCTATATACACGTGTACGAAGTCCAGATTGGCCCTGGAATGTGTATAGCAGCTAGTGGCTCCGTTATAAACGCACGCGTCTCTATTTAGTCTCACTTTTGAGGCTAGAACCAAGACAAAATGGCACGAAAGAAAAACTTCAGTGACTCAGAAATTCGGTCATTACTGGAAGTGTATAAAGACAATAAAGATGTTGTAACATCAATCCCGGTTGTGATGTGGGTCAACAAAAACAAGTTGATCAAGATACAGACAACAGTTAATGCGCTGGGCATCCAGCGTGCAACATGATTCACCCGTTCGTGGATTACCATTGGCAAAGCCCATGGGACGCAGTGTCAGTTGTACGCTCATTTGTTTTACTTAACAAAGTGCATCATATGCTATTTCACCCAGTAATTATGACTGACAGTATGTCTTCATGCTTTTCGAAGTCGAAAATTAGAAGTTTCATCATCCTGGGTTGCGTTATTGATACTTGCGACCACCCACCCCCTAGGCTTACGCCTACCCCCTAGCACACCGCGTAAAATTCCTCGCGCGGATTGGCGTAGGCTCGGCGTCCGCTTGCGACCAACTTGCGCCCAGTTGGTGCACTCCACCACAGGGTCGTCGCTCGGCCAGTGTTAGAAAAACTGCGGGATGCAGGTTTAAACAGATTGCTGTCTGAACTAAAGCACAAACCAATGTCAACTAAATTCGAATAAGGTCTCACGGGAGGCCAGCTTCTGGAACACTGATCGCATTACGGCTAGATATCTGGTTAATACAGCTATCCGTATACACTCTTACGGCTAGACATCGATGGTTAATAAAGCTTTCCGTACACTCTTACGGCTAGACATCGATGGTTAATAAAGCTTTCCGTACACTCTTACGGCTAGACATCGATGGTTAATAAAGCTTTCCGTACACTCATACGGCTAGACATCGATGGTTAATACACTTTACACCTTCAGAATTACAGTTATCCAGAAATAGGTTCCAGACCTTTGGAGTGGAATGCATTAACGTCAGCCCAAGTAATGGCGGCATGTAGAGTCACGTGCCGAAAGGGAATACATTTAGACGTTGTAACTGTTTGGGAGGTTTGGGAGCATGGCCAAACTCGGGGACGGGTTATAACGTGTTGAGTGCACGGCATGGTCCCGTGCATGGGTATGGTGTCCCAGACCACGTGCGCCCGCACGTGCGCAGCTCCCCGACGAGCACCCCGCGGGGTGAAGTGACCACCCCTAGCTGTCGCTATCACTGAAACCACAGTTATTGTTGACGTCGTAGGTAGCCTGACCTGGCTGGTAGCTGATAACCTCGATTACTGCCGAGGTGATTACACTGACCAGGTGTCAGTTTTCCCAAGGAGACCCGGGGAGGTAAACTCCCACCCACCCCCTGTACCCCAACCGCGCGTAGCGCACGCTGACCTACAAGACAAGACTGTCCAGGCATCACCTTCAAAACGATTCATGCCGCTGACTTTGATTCACCGCCTACAAGGCAATACATACAGTTAGATATATCTATATCACTATATATAATGATGGAATGCCTCATCACATCGAGTGATCTCGGGATAGCATAACAGCGCGCACAGGGAAAGAGGCTGCATGAAAGCTGTTCGCTAACTATTCTTACCGGACCTCATTGTATGTTAGGGATGTAGAAACTAGAAATGTAGACCGAAAGAAGAATAAACGGGCAGTTTGGTTTCAGATGTCTACCGAGTGAGATCGTTGAACCTGGGGGAAAAACTGAGTGACTTTTACTTTTACTTTTACTTTTGGGATGGGGCTAACAATTGAGAGAATGCTCACTATAACGAAATTCCTGGAGCTGCCGGATCTGAGGGGTCAATATTGATCTGAGGTATCAAATCTGGATCTTAGAGGCTAACTACTAATTTGAATGGTCAAATCTGGATCTCAGGGTGTGTCTGTGCACTCTGTGTAGGCCACAAAACGCCACATTTCGTCGTATAAATTTACTCATCGATATCCGAGCAAGTTCGTTAACGGGGTCTGTAGGTCACAGGTCAAAGTCAGAGTCAAGTCAACTGTCAAGATCAAGGTCATTGTAGTGGACCGAAGACAATCTGGATTTTACATTTTACGTCATCTCACCCTACGGGTGACGCAATCTCGTTTTAACTTCAAAACTTCCTTTAAATCTATCAAATACTTAAACGTAAAACCAACAAAACCAGCTAATCTTTTTATGACGTAGTCCACATGATGTATTACGTAGTCCGCATTCGTTTATAAACGTTTATTGCGGCATGGCCCGACGCACACCGTGCGAACGTAGGCCTACATAGGGCAAACCAACGGTGCCTGATAGCAAATCAACTGCATGGGGACTTCCTATACACAGATAACTGACGTATTAACACTGTTAATGCTCATTAGATACATTAGTGTCTTCATGGAATTTACTATAGCACTTGTTAATCTTATCTATATCAGGAAATGTACGGGGATCACCTACATATTTTGTAATATATGCTGTGGTCACACCGTTTTTCAACCGAGTAGGCCTATTGAAACCATCAAACGATGACGAACCACTTTAGCTGTAGATGTTGCATAAAAGAAGCCAAAAAAAGGGCCCGTATAATTGCTGTAACATGTGACTCATGCTCCCAAGCGGTTGTGTCACCGCTGAAGTATGTACAAACCAGAGAAACATCTTGGTTCTAGACTACAGCTCTGGTTGACCCACCCCCATTATCTAGGGAGGCGGGGGGATGGTCCCTATCGGGTACACAAATCCAGACCCCGGTAATAAACACCAGTCGGTATGCTGACATTGCGCAGTTACAAACCCAGGCGGCTGCATTTAAAACCCATTGCCCCGGGTTCAATACACCGCGGTCCAGAGCAATCCATACACATTCGCCATCTCGTGTTATCAATCTAGCTCCCTTCCGAGTTGAAAACTGGATTAGAAGTTTCCATTAACACTGTTAATGCTCATCAGATACATTAGTGTCTTCATGGAATCTATTATAGCATGTACTTGTCTGCATTATATATAAGTAACCTCAGTAATAACATTCAACTAGAATATCAGTTTTCGACAGCTGTTTTCAAATTATCAGATTAATATTGTGTCATTAACTTGTTCTTGCTCATCAGAATAATTCAAACAGTTTCAAACGGAGTTAATTGTCGGCAGATATAGCATAGACACTGTCAAGTTCAGAAGTCATATTTGTACAATTTCATAAGCAGTGTTATTATTCAGTTTTATTAGCAGTGTAATTAATTATTCAGCAGATACATTGTAAAATTTGGACCAGATACATCTTTTTACATGCTTATTACAACGCAATAATAACCAAAAAGGTGTTCTCATGCCACTTTTTCCAAAAAGTGAGGTAGAGGCCCTCCACCCCCTATTACACTTAAACATGGCGGTTTATGGGATTTTAAAGATATTAAAGATATGTGCAAATATTTGGACATATGTCCAAATATTTGCACATATCTTTAATTCAATTGCACATATGTGTAATTGAATTTAACATATGTAAAATTGATTTGGACATATCTTTAATTCAATTAAACATATGTACAAATGCTTCTGATTTAGACATATGTGCAATTCAATTGCACATATGTTTAATTCAATTGTACATGTGTTTAATTCAATTGTACATATGTCCAAATCATTTGCACATATGTTGAATTCAATTGCACATATGTTGAATTCATTTGGACATATGTGCAAATATTTGAACATATGTGCAAATACTCTATTAAATTCCACTTTGGCTTGCCATAAAAACTAGGTTAACGATGGCCGTTTCTTATCGTAGAGCGAGCGCCACGGTGAGTTTGGACGATCGATGCTTAGAGGGGATCCCTGAGCCACATGCTCGGAGCCTCACCTGCCTTGCAATGGCCATGGCTGACCAACAGCACCAATGGTCTCAAACAGCCCTTTCAACAAACTGTATTCAACCGCAACAAACCTCAACACCCGCAAGATAAATTTCACTTTACCCAAAGTACTGCTATGACGTCATCCTATTGTCTAAACTGTACCTTAATTTTCAAGAATGTACTGTTTTTGCGAGCTGATAAATTGAGATTGACTCAACGAGACCTAACTATATTTCAGTTGAACAATCTTCCTTCATTGTTGCGTTATCGACAATCGCAGTCAATGCCAATCATGGGCAATAAGTGAGCTTCTCTGAAGCATGTTACAAGCACAATGGATGATGAACTGGACGCGTGACGCCCTATGGAATGCTCTCGCAAAAACATACACATTTCTCTTTAAAACAAGCGTAGGTCACGAAATTAAATCTTAGAAAATGAAATTGAGATCTTGTGTAATTCTTATGCAAAATACATAGCGACATTTTCTTATATCCTTGAGTAATCACATAAGAAATCATATTCTTCTCGTGAATCCCCCAAAACTCTTTTTTTGCAAAGCATATTCTATCCATCAACAACGCGCTTCACGTGGTGTTCCTTGTTGTAAACCCGATCGCAACATCACTGCATATCATACCCTTTTAGTATCCTATAAGTTGCACGATTGCTTCATATTCCATTTAAATGACAATGCTGGTCTGTATAATGACACCTGATCTATGTCAAGTAGCATACGTGCCATGATTCGAAACACGACTTCATTCTTGTAATGTGGAGATGAACCAAACTGACTTGTGGCTGCAGGGTCCGACGCTTCTCCCAGGCTGGGGCAAACCATTGTTTCAGCTTAGCTCACGTATGACTCAAAACTACCATTTGCTTCAATAAGACATCTCGTGGGCTTTAAGAAGGAAGACGGACCGGCTTCATTCAGCTATGTTATTGTTTTTGGAAGCGAGAGTTGCAATGTACATTTTAAAAGGACTGACATTCACGCTACCGGGAAAAGTAGTGACCGTACTTAAAGTCAGAGAATACCCGTGTAACAGTTCATTCTTGAAAAGATATGTACTCGGCTTGCGCCTCGTACATTCTTTTTTTACAAGAATGTACTGTTACATGGGCATTCTCCTTACCAGCACCGCCATAGACTAGTGTTATAGATGTGTTGGTGGATGCATAATAGAACAGCTGGTTTAGTCTGACAGACGAACCCGTTACTATCAATATTGTAACATTTTGAGGAATCAACACACACATTATGCTTGGGCATGAACCAATGTAAAAGTTGTAAGCATATACCGGACACATAACTTGTAACTGGTAGATCGGCCTGCCAACAAATATCCCAGTACAGACGGTACTTGCCGCGCAACAATAAGAGACGAGGTTATAACAGGCAGGCGCTCCATATGTCAGTACTTCCGTCTAGGTTCGTAGCAGGCTGTATTAACGATGACTTGCGGTCCGACAAACCGGGTTTGATAATACGCGGTATCAAATAATAAATATAATACACGCTGGTAAAGGTGATGGGGCGGAGGTAAATCGGAGTAACGCAGGTTGGGGGTGCATGATGGAGGTGTCCTCGCAATCTTCAATGGCAACTGCATTTAAATACAATTAAAAGCACAAAATACACTGCTCGTGTGGGTGAAAAGGCGATTCTTACCTGCGAAGTGCAAGGAACAGTGTTGGCCTCTCTCCTGAGAGGGCCTAGGAGGGCCAAGCCAAGGGTGAATGAATACCACACAAGGTGTGATCCAGAAAATAACCTAAGGAGAGCGCACGAAGGCGTAACCTTCATATATGTACCAAGCTTTTTAAGTTTTGTGTGTCTTCAAAAACTACTTTATAGCATGATGTCCGAAAAGTCGCGGTGTTTTGCGGTGGGCTACCGGCGGTGTGGGTTCGGCCGATGGGCGAGACAGTGGTTGCACCGCTCCCAGCTGATTCCAATGACAGACCCAAAAGGTTGAACCCCAGCCGGGAAGGACGTTACGTGCATTGAGAGCGCGATAAAGTTTTTTTTTTTTTTTTTTTTTTTTAAATAGTTTATTGATTGCTCGATACATACATGCATGCAAGGGGTACAGGTACATAACATAGGTACAGTAACACAATCAGTTCACTAAGTTTTTCTAATCGGCTATTTTGAAGTTGCATCACAAAAAAATACCCCATACTCTTTGAAATTTACTGGTAAAGTTTCCTCTTAACACAGCTATATATTTCTCATATATTAAAACATTCTGGAATACCGCGTTAAAAGCTGCAAAAGTGGGGAATGTATTGCGGCATTTACTCGTGTAAATAAAGTGTCTGCCTATTAGACATATATAATCTAGCGACGGATTATAACCGCCAAGAAGTAATTTTTTATAATCATATTCAACAGGCGATTTCGTCATATGTTCATACCAGTTTAACAACCTTATCCAGAATGACTTAGGGGGGCCTCCCTGGTGTAGTGGTTAGCGCACTAGACCGCAGATCAATAGGTCCTGGGTTCGAATCCGGGCTCGGGCACCTAATCTGGGGCATGTTTCATTCCTTCATCCTTCATCGTCTCGGGAGGTTCCTTGGCCCAATTTAGCCTGTATGTGCACAAAAAGTGGCCTAAAACACCAACATTCCATTCCAGAATGACTTAGTTACTTCGCATTCAACAAAGGCATGCATAATACTATCAATTTTTTCGCAACATAGTTCACACAAGTCGGAATCTTTTAGCTTACGCACATACAATTTTTCATTAGTAAATATAATACGATGGAGCAAACGGAATTGGAAGTGTCGATACTTCACACACCGAGAGACAGAGTATAGACGTCTAAAATATGACACAAACTCAGTTAATGTTAAATTTCCGGATAAATCACGTTGGCATTTCTCAAAGGCACTCACTGGATCCAAGGAATATCCTGTCATTAATTTGTCATGCACATATTTGCTTACATTGCTGACTTGATTGTACGCTACATAAGGACAACTATCGGTATTTACAACAGGATTGTCCGCATTATATAACATTTTTTTCCAATTGTCCGGTAGACTGTGAACCACCCTATAGTAATGCAATATATTTGTTTTTAGCTTGTACTTCGCACACAGGTCATCATAAGGTGACCATCCAGTCTAACTAACTCTTTTACACACACTATTCCCACTTTTATCCAGTTTTCCAGAGCGATCAGTTTACCATCGATCTTAATTGACGAATTGAACCATATTACTTCCTCTAAAACGTCTGCTTTCGTAGATACATCATGAAAGTTAAACACACACCATGAATTCACGACATTAAACAGAAAGGTAGCTTTAATATGTTGGTAAAATGGGAGGTTCACAACATCTTTCACGCGTACATTGCATTTCCAAAATAATTGTCCAATGATTGATCCGAATTGACCGCTTACTAAACACGAGAGAGCTTGATTTGACACAAATCGTTTGACCCAGGCGGCTTTCAGTGAACTATCCTTCACAGCAATATTTGTAACATTCATACCTCCTAGGGTTTTCTTATTGTACATAACAGTACGCTTTATTTTGTCAGGTTTGCCGTCCCACAGGAAAATAAAAATGTCTCTTTGTATGTGCTTGAAGAATAGAGGCTCTGGGCTCGGTAACACAGACATTAAATAGACTAATTTAGGAATGACCAGTGATTTTGTTATAACCGTTCTGCCGAAAAGGGACATTTTTCTGCGCTGCCACAAACTTAACATACATTGCATTTGTTTTTGCACCCCGCTGTAATTTTCCGCGATAAATTCTTTGGGATTTGCACTAATTTTAACTCCAAGAACGGTAATAGGACCTTTGGACCATATTATTTGTGACTCGGGTACGAGGATATGATAGCTTTCCCGTATTTTCCCCAACGGAAGTATCACCGTCTTATCATAGTTTACCTTTAGTCCTGATAACTGGTAAAATTCGTTAAAAGTATTAATGACCCTTCTGAGCACATGTTCAGAATACTTTAGGAACAAGCCCATATCGTCTGCGTATTGAATAATTTTAAATTCCTGATTCCTATATTTAAAACCAATAATGTCATGGTCACTACGTATTTTGATGGCTAATATTTCGGCTACCAAGATAAATAAGTAGGGAGAAAGCGGACACCTTGCCTTAGACCTCGTGTTAAGGGGAAGTAATCCGACGTCCATCCATTATTAATTACACATGAACTAATATCGGTATAAAACCTTTCAACCCATTTTGTTATAAATTTTCCAAAATTAAAATGTTTAAGCGTTTGCTTAATAAAGGTCCAGTCGACTGTGTCAAAGGCTTTTTCAAAGTCTATTGACAGAAATAACAACTCTGCATTTTCTTTCTTAGCTAAGTCCATAATGGTTGTTAGTTTGACAATATTCTCGAAGATGTATCGGCCTTTCATAAAGCCTGTCTGATCTTGATGTATTAATTTGTCGAGCGTAGACTTTATTCTCTTGGCAACACTTTTTGTTATAAGTTTATAATCTGTATTTAAAAGAGAAATAGGTCGCCAGTTTTTAAGGTAAGTACTATCTTTACCTGGTTTGGGGATCAGCGTTAAAACTCCTTGCTTTTGTGATACCGACATATGACCTTTCTCGTATGCTAAGTTAAATGCATTAATTAGTGGCCTCTTGATATCCTCCCAAAATACTCTGTAGAATTCGTAAGGTAACCCATCAGGACCTGGAGATTTGTTATCGTCGCAATTCTGGAGGGCGCAAAATACTTCATTTAATATACCCTCAATGCCATCCCTTTCGTCCATAGTTAACGTTGGGTGTTCATCTGCAAAAAAATCTTGGTTCAAACCTTCTGTTTGTGGTTGGTTAGTATACAAATTGGCATAAAATCTCTTACATTCTGCAAGGATGTTAGTTTTCCCAGTTATAATATCTCCACCAAACGTCTTTAGTTTCTTTATCAGTTTCTTATTATAATTGCGTTTCTCCAGGTTTTAGAAAAAACTGTGTGCATTTTGCCCCCTCTTCGTAAAACAAAGCCTTACTTCTGAGAATTGCCCCTTTAGTTTTTGCTTCAACTATTTCATTAATATCTTCTCTAATTAGATTTATATCGATAAGTGTATCACTATCTGAATTCTGTGAAACATTCTGTTCAAGGCGTTTCAACCGTCTCTCTAGTACCGTTAATTTGGTTTTGAGACTTATTTTTGTTACCTGTATACTTAATAGATTCGCCTCGAATGTTACTTTTTATCGTATCCCATAACAACGTATGGTCTTGACCGTTTTCTACCCGCATGGTATCCTTTACGGTTTGCTTCATTTTTTCTCTATAATCGTCGTCTCCCAAGAAAGAGCTATTGAGCTTCCAAAACCCTCTTCCCCGTTTACAGTCACCAAGTGTGATACATATTCTTACGGCTGAATGATCTGACTGAAATTTATATAGAATCTCAGAGTACTGTGTTATATTTACCAAGTCAAACGATATGATAAAAAAATCCAACCTGGTGAATATCAATTCAGGGTATTGAGTATAGTACGTATATTCACGTTGGGACTCATGTAGTACTCTCCATATATCGCATAAATCTTTTTCTTCCATTTGACTCTTAATTATCGCTCTACTCTTTACATTGGGATGATTCTTTCGACCTCCTTTCTTATCCATTTGATAATCTAAAATACAATTGAAATCACCCCCAACCACTAAATATGTGGCAAGTAATTCTTCATCTATCTTTATAAAAATATCCCGGAAAAACTCTGGTTTATCAACATTATGGCCATATATATTTGCCAGAGTTAATCTGGTATCAAAAATTTCTAAATCCAGTATGACGAATCCATCTTCAAGTCAAGTCGCGTGGCCAAGTCGCGTGGCCAATAACTTGGTATCAATCACAAAACTATACACCTTCATATCATATCGTTATACATGACAAGTTAGACAATGGCTAAAGAGGACTTACACGCGCGTTGAATTATAAAAAAACTTCTCCCTTAAAGCAAGGGTACAAGCGGTGGGCAGGCGCGCGGGCGCGCTGGTCGGTGGGGGGCGTGGCTTCGACCGTGACAAATATCGATTTACGGAGCGCCCAATCTGAAGGTAAATTATCCCCGCGGTCTCGGACTATGTTTGGTGCGGAGAGAAAAAATTGAAATCAGCGTTAGGTTGAATTGTTTTTTTTATTGCGGGTCCCAACCGATAGGGCAGGGGTATCGCCGATAACAATAAAAACCCTCGAGCGAATAGCGACTACTAGTTACGTCGGTGTTCATAATTATATATATAATGATGTCCTAACTATGATTACGTAATAATGACGTAACAGCGTAACAATGGCTGTACGTAATAAGGACGTAACAGCGTAACAATGGCTGTACGTAACTATGACTAGGATATGTGTACCCGTAATTATGACCAATACTGTACGCGTGTTATACGCGTGCTAATAGTGTACACTGGACGTAATATGTAAAGGAGACGTATCTTGCTGTACGTATAGTACCACACGTAACTAATTAACATACACCAATTAACCGTAGCAGCATGTAGATGAGTCATGCTAGTTAGCTATAACATAACTACAGTCATATATATATATATAATGTCAGGTAACGTGGCTCTGCACCAAAGGTGGGGATCATAAACCACCCAAAAATGTACGTTAGGACGTAGGTGAAAGAAGGGGCTGGGGGCGGGATAATTGTTTGAGCAAACCACGTTACCTGGCGAAATGGCTGACTGAGAAAGGGACGAGGTCCGGATGTTGACCCGGAAATGGGACCTGGGTTTGGCCCGAAGTTATCCGGCCTTGGCCGTCATAACGGCCACAGACATAAGGGTCTGGTCAGACGTAATGATCGCGTTATGACTGGATAGGGGCTACGAGTAGGGTAGGAAAGTCACAGGAGTCGTGGGGGACAGTATTCTAAAGCAGATTTAATATTTAAATCGTATCTTTTACGGAGCGCCCAATCTTAAGCTAAATTATCCCCGCAGTCTCGGGCTATGTTTGGTGGGGAGAGAAAAAACTGAAATCAGCGTTAGGTTGAATTGGGGTTTCTATTGCGGGTCCCAACCGATACGGCAGGGGTATCGCCGATAACAATTAAAAACCCTCGAGCGAATAGCGACTACTAGTTACGTCGGTGGTCATAATTATATAATGATGTCGTAACTATGATTACGTAATAATGACGTAACAGCGTAACAATGGCTGTACGTAACTATGACTAGGATATGTGTACCCGTAATTATGACCAATACTGTACGCGTGTTATACGCGTGCTAATAGTGTACACTAGACGTAAAATGTAAAGGAGACGTATCAGCTTAACACTTGCTGTACGCATAGTACCACACGTAACTAATTAACATACACCAATTAACCGTAGTAGCATGTGGCATATTTTTGCACTGTACCCCAAAGAGTCCAATTTGCGTAAGTGGCAGATTGGGAGTCGGCCAGTGCTAGGAAATAGGGTTGCTTATAAAATTGGATAGAAATGACCCATATATTGAGAGGAAATGCATCGCTGGTGGGTAAGGAGGCGGTTTCCCACCATATACATTGCCCACTTTTGCCCTGTGCCCCAAAGAGTCCAATTTGCGTAAGTGACAGATTGGGAGTCGGCCAGTGCTAGGAAATAGGGTTGCTTATAAATTTGGATAGAAAGGCCGCATTTTGAGAGGAAATGCACCTCTGGTAGGTAAGAAGCCGGTTTCCCACCATATACATTGCCCAATTTTCCCCTGTGCCCCAAAAAGTCCAATTTGCGTAAGTGGCAGATTGGGAGTCGGCCAGTGCTGGGGAATAGGGCTCCTTATAAAATTGGATAGAAAGGCCCCATATTGAGAGGAAATGCATCTCTGGTGGGTAGGGAGGCGGTTTCCCACCATATACATTGCCCAAGTTTGCCCTGTGCCCCAAAGAGTCCAATTTTCGTAAGTGGCAGATTGGGAGTCGGCCAGTGGTGGGGAATAGGGTTGCTTATATAATTGGATAGAAAGGCCCTATATTGAGAGGAAATGCATCTCTGGTGGGTATAGGGAGGCGGTTTCCCACCATATACATTGCCCACTTTTGCCCTGTGCCCCAAAGAGTCCAATTTGCGTAAGTGACAGATTGGGTGTCGGCCAGTGCTAGGGAATAGGGTTGCTTATAAAATTGGATAGAAAGGCCCCATATTGAGAGGAAATGCATCTCTGGTGGGTAAGGAGGCGGTTTCCCACCATATACATTGCCCACTTTTGCCCTGTGCCCCAAAGAGTCCAATTTGCGTAAGTGACAGATTGGGAGTCGGCCAGTGCTAGGGAATAGGGTTGCTCATAAATTTGGATAGAAAGGCCCCATTTTGATAGGAAATGCATCTCTGGTGGGTAAGGAGGCGGTTTCCCACCATATACATTGCCCACTTTTGCCCTGTGCCCCAAAGAGTCCAATTTGCGTAAGTGACAGATTGGGAGTCGGCCAGTGCTAGGGAATAGGGTTGCTCATAAAATTGGATAAAAAGGCCCCATATTGAGAGGAAATGCACCTCTGGTGGGTAAGAAGCCGGTTTCCCACCATATACATTGCCCAATTTTGCCCTGTGCCCCAAAGAGTCCAATTTGCGTAAATGACAGATTGGGAGTCGGCCAGTGCTAGGGAATAGGGTTGCTCATAAATTTGGATAGAAAGGACCCATTTTGAGAGGAAATGCATCTCTGGTGGGTAAGTGGGCCGTTTCCCACCATATACATTGCCCACTTTTGCCCTGTGCCCCAAAGAGTTCAATTTGCGTAAGTGACAGATTGGGAGTCAGCCAGTGCTAGGGAATAGGGTTGCTTATAAAATTGGATAGAAAGGCCCCATATTGAGAGGAAATGCATCTCTGGTGGGTAAGGAGGCGGTTTCCTACCATATACATTGCCCACTTTTGCCCTGTGCCCCAAAGAGTCCAATTTGCGTAAGTGACAGATTGGGTGTCAACCAGTGCTGGGGAATAGGGTTTCTTATAAAATTGGATAGAAAGGCCCCATATTGAGCGGAAATGCATCTCTGGTGGGTAAGGAGGCGGTTTCCCACCATATACATTGCCCACTTTTGCCCTGTGCCCCAAAGAGTCCAATTTGCGTAAGTGACAGATTGGGAGTCGGCAAGTGCTAGGGAATATGGTTGCTCATAAATTTGGATAGAAAGGCCCCATTTTGATAGGAAATGCATCTCTGGTGGGTAAGGAGGCGGTTTCCCACCATATACATTGCCCACTTTTGCCATGTGCCCCAAAGAGTCCAATTTGCGTAAGTGACAGATTGGGAGTCGGCCAGTGCTAGGGAATAGGGTTGCTCATAAAATTGGATAAAAAGGCCCCATATTGAGAGGAAATGCACCTCTGGTGGGTAAGAAGCCGGTTTCCCACCATATACATTGCCCAATTTTTCCCTGTGCCCCAAAGAGTCCAATTTGCATAAGTGACATATTGTTAGTCGGCCAGTGCTGGGGACTAGGGTTGCTTATAAAATTGGATAGAAAGGCGCCATATTGAGAGGAAATACATCTCTGGTGGGTAGGAAGGCGGTTTCCCACAATATACATTGCCCAATTTTGCCCTGTGCCCCAGAGAGTCCAATTTGCGTAGGTGACAGATTGGGAGTCGGCCCGTGCTATGGAATAGGGTTTCTTATAAAATTGGATAGAAAGGCCCAATATTGAGAGGAAATGCATCTCTGATGGGTAAGGAGGCGGTTTCCCACCATATACATTGCCCACTTTTGCCCTGTGCCCCAAAGAGTCCAATTTGCATAAGTGACAGATTGGGAGTCGGCCAGTGCTGGGGACTAGGGCTGCTTATAAAATTGGATAGAAAGGCGCCATTTTGAGAGGAAATGCATCTCTGGTGGGTAGGGAGGTGGTTCCCCAACATATACATTGCCCACTTTTGCCCTGTGCCCCAAAGAGTCCAATTTGCGTAAGTGACAGATTGGGTGTCGGCCAGTGCTAGGAAATAGGGTTGCTTATAAAATTGGATAGAAAGGCCCCATATTGAGAGGAAATGCATCTCTGGTGGGTAAGGAGGCGGTTTCCCACCATATACATTGCCCACTTTTGCCCTGTGCCCCAAAGAGTCCAATTTGCGTAAGTGACAGATTGGGAGTCGGCCAGTGCTAGGGAATAGGGTTGCTCATAAATTTGGATAGAAAGGCCCCATTTTGATAGGAAATGCATCTCTGGTGGGTAAGGAGGCGGTTTCCCACCATATACATTGCCCAATTTTGCCCTGTGCCCCAAAGAGTCCAATTTGCGTAAGTGACAGATTGGGAGTCGGCCAGTGCTAGGGAATAGGGTTGCTCATAAATTTGGATGAAAAAACCCATTTTGAGAGGAAATGCATCTCTGGTGGGTAAGTGGGCGGTTTCCCACCATATACATTGCCCACTTTTGCCCTGTGCCCCAAAGAGTTCAATTTGCGTAAGTGACAGATTGGGAGTCGGCCAGTGCTAGGGAATAGGGTTGCTTATAAAATTGGATAGAAAGGCCCCATATTGAGAGGAAATGCATCTCTGGTGGGTAAGGAGGCGGTTTCCTACCATATACATTGCCCACTTTTGCCCTGTGCCCCAAAGAGTCCAATTTGCGTAAGTGACAGATTGGGTGTCGGCCAGTGCTGGGGAATAGGGTTTCTTATAAAATTGGATAGAAAGGCCCCATATTGAGCGGAAATGCATCTCTGGTGGGTAAGGAGGCGGTTTCCCACCATATACATTGCCCACTTTTGCCCTGTGCCCCAAAGAGTCCAATTTGCGTAAGTGACAGATTGGGAGTCGGCAAGTGCTAGGAAATATGGTTGCTCATAAATTTGGATAGAAAGGCCCCATTTTGATAGGAAATGCATCTCTGGTGGGTAAGGAGGCGGTTTCCCACCATATACATTGCCCACTTTTGCCATGTGCCCCAAAGAGTCCAATTTGCGTAAGTGACAGATTGGGAGTCGGCCAGTGCTAGGGAATAGGGTTGCTCATAAAATTGGATAAAAAGGCCCCATATTGAGAGGAAATGCACCTCTGGTGGGTAAGAAGCCGGTTTCCCACCATATACATTGCCCAATTTTTCCCTGTGCCCCAAAGAGTCCAATTTGCATAAGTGACATATTGTTAGTCGGCCAGTGCTGGGGACTAGGGTTGCTTATAAAATTGGATAGAAAGGCGCCATATTGAGAGGAAATATATCTCTGGTGGGTAGGGAGGCGGTTTCCCACAATATACATTGCCCAATTTTGCCCTGTGCCCCAGAGAGTCCAATTTGCGTAAGTGACAGATTGGGAGTCGGCCCGTGCTATGGAATAGGGTTTCTTATAAAATTGGATAGAAAGGCCCAATATTGAGAGGAAATGCATCTCTGATGGGTAAGGAGGCGGTTTCCCACCATATACATTGCCCACTTTTACCCTGTGCCCCAAAGAGTCCAATTTGCATAAGTGACAGATTGGGAGTCGGCCAGTGCTGGGGACTAGGGTTGCTTATAAAATTGGATAGAAAGGCGCCATATTTAGAGGAAATGCATCTCTGGTGGGTCGGGAGGTGGTTCCCCACCATATACATTGCCCAATTTTGCCCTGTGCCCCAAGGAGTCCAATTTGCGTACGTGACAGATTGGGAGTCAGCCAGTGCTAGGGAATAGGGTTGCTCATAAAATTGGATAAAAAGGCCCCATATTGAGAGGAAATGCACCTCTGGTGGGTAAGAAGCCGGTTTCCCACCATATACATTGCCCAATGTTGCCCTGTGCCCCAAAGAGTCCAATTTGCATAAACGACAGATTGGGAGTCGGCCAGTGCTGGGGAATAGGGTTGCTTATAAAATTGGATAGAAAGGCGCCATATTGAGAGGAAATGCATCTCTGGTGGGTAGGGAGGCGGTTTCCTACCATATACATTGCCCACTTTTGCCCTGTGCCCCAAAGAGTCCAATTTGCGTAAGTGACAGATTGGGAGTCGGCCAGTGCTAGGGAATAGGGTTGCTTATAAAATTGGATAGAAAGGCCCCATATTGAGAGGAAATGCATCTCTGGTGGGTAAGGAGGCGGTTTCCCACCATATACATTGCCCAATTTTGCCCTGTGCCCCAAAGAGTCCAATTTGCGTACGTGACAGATTGGGAGTCGGCCAGTGCTGGGGAATAGGGTTGCTTATAAAATTGGATAGAAAGGCGCCATATTGAGAGGAAATACATCTCTGGTGGGTAGGGAGGCGGTTTCCCACCATATACATTGCCCACTTTTGCCCTGTGCCCCAAAGAGTCCAATTTGCGTAAGTGACAGATTGGGAGTCGGCCAGTGCTAGGGAATAGGGTTGCTCATAAATTTGGATAGAAAGGACCCATTTTGAGAGGAAATGCATCTCTGGTGGGTAAGGAGGCGGTTTCCCACCATATACATTGCCCACTTTTACCCTGTGCCCCATAGAGTCCAATTTGCGTAAGTGACAGATTGGGAGTCGGCCAGTGCTAGGGAATAGGGTTGCTTATAAAATTGGATAGAAAGGCCCCATATTGAGAGGAAATGCATCTCTGGTGGGTAGGAAGGCGGTTTCCCACAATATACATTGCCCAATTTTGCCCTGTGCCCCAAAGAGTCCAATTTGCGTAGGCGACAGCTTGGGAGTCGGCCAGTGCTATGGAATAGGGTTTCTTATAAAATTGGATAGAAAGGCCCCATATTGAGAGGAAATGCACCTCTGGTGGGTAAGAAGCCGGTTTCCCCCCATATACATTGCCCAATTTTGCCCTGTGCCCCAAAGAGTCCAATTGGCGTAAGTTGCAGATTGGGAGCCGGCAGTGCTAGGGAATAGGGTTGCTTATAAAATTGGATAGAAAGGCCCCATATTGAGAGGAAATGCATTTCTGGTGGGTAGGGAGGCGGTTCCCCACCGTATACATTGCCTAATTTTGCCCTGTGCCCCAAAGAATCCAGTTTGCGTAAGTGGCAGATTGGGAGTCGGCCAGTGCTGGGGAATAGGGTTGCTTATAGAATTGGATAGAAAGGCCCTATATTGAGAGGAAATGCATCTCGGTGGGTAGGGAGGCGGTCTCCCACCTCATACATTGCCTTAGCAATGTGCCCCAAAAAGTCCAATTTTCGTAAGTGGCAGATTGGGAGTCGGCCAGTGCTGGGGAATAGGGGTTGCTTATAGAATTGGATAGAAAGGCCCCATATTGAGAGGAAATCCATCTCTGGTGGGTCGGGAGGTGGTTTGCCATGATATACATTGCCATATTGTTGCCCTGCTTCCTACCATACAGCCGCTATGGCAGTACAGCCGTCGATCCTGTCCATAGGCATAGGCATAGCGACATTAATCAGGTTGTGCATATTTTCACCACATGAACATTAATAATGCAAATTCTCCACATGTTAAACGAATACTCACTTAACTTGTCCCACCATGTCCACCACGTAACTCTGCACGGACCGCGAGTTGGAGGACTCACTCCGGAAGTACTTACAGAAACCGTTTCAACTGCTTCAGTAAGTGGCAGATATTGTAACTGGAAGATCACAACTGGCAGACCCCGGCGCGAGAGATACACACTTGCGTCGTGTATCTGCACTGATCTGTATTATCGCTCGCCGAAGAAAGCAGTCGCTTTGGTCTGTTGGTTGTAACTTGTGTATTTCTTTCATTATGTCTTCTGAAGAGGATGATTTAAGGCGCCCGGCATTATTCATTGAAGACACGGACGATGACTTTGATCTCGACATTCCTCCAACGTCGGGTAGTGAATATCTGAGGAGGGTGCAGTAAGTTTATCACAGTCACAGTCCATTTAGTGATTTACTGATTCCCTACACTACAGTCTACACTCTAGTCTAGTGTAGACTACAGTCTACACTCTACAGACTACAGTACAGACTAAGTATATACCGTAATTTCTGGTGTATAAGTCGCTTTTTTTTTCCATTTAATCTAAAGGTTGCGACTTACCAGCTTACAGCTTGTCGGGCAGTAACGGATCACTGGCAGTAGCGAATCACTTCGCTGTTCATGTTGAATCGTTTCTATTAAAAGCCACTAAATGTAATAAATTAGAACTTATTTCAAAGATAATTACCCACTGATATGAAATAAGTCCAAAAACGCGAGGTTGTACCAATGTTTACATTCATTTTTACCTCAAATGCACTTCCGGTAGCGAGCTCTTTGCTCAGCGAGTTCTCGTGCTAAGCAGCAACTTCCATTTCAACAGGCCATTCTTGCCAAAGTGAATACATCTGTACACAACTGAGGTATTTTTTTCATAGCTGTATATACCATGAACCTTCCTATAAATAATCAGATCCCTCCATAAAGCAGAATTGCTGTTGTCATCCAAATTACGTTAGCTACTTTCTCGGCAGTAGCGGATCAGTGACGCACGTCTTTGCCGCCAAGCTTTACCGCCAAGCTTGACCGCCAGGTGGCATGGCATGAATTAATAGCGGTACGGCTAATAATTAGTCCCATATCAGTAGCGGTATGGCTCCGATAATATCAAAATATGCTATCATTATTTTACCAAACTATAAACTATGTGCCATATTAAATCGTCGACAACCTGATGTCATATTTTTGAGACAGTCAATGCATTATGATACCTGTTTACTGTTCAAACGGGCTGCAAGATGGCGTGATCCGCTACTGCCTAAAGTGATCCGTTACTGCCTAATACAGTACCCTACAACATAGACCATTTTTAAACAGGTTGTTGCCGGAAAATGATCAAGTTTGCTACCTATGAAAAGAGCCTGCATTTTTAAAAAGAATGAGCCTAACATGATGCACCAGCTCCTCAGAAAACATTCTCAATCACTCCTTAGACAAAAGTGATCCGCTACTGCCTGACAAGCTGTATACACCACTGCGACATAGCCGTGTAACATGGCCCACCAGGCGCAGGGCGGACTGGATGCAAGGCTGGTTTCACTGAAGGGTAACTCTCACACCAGATGGCACTCAGATTGTGTCACTACAGCCATACAAGCAGCTGAGTGCCTGACAGGCCTAGATCAGTACTCCATGACCCTCTGATCTGCCCTACGGCAGGTGGGCCATGTTACCTGGTTACGGGACTAGGTGTAACATGAATGAACCAAATCTAAGCTTTTCATTTAGACCCCCACCCCCTTGGCTTTATCAACTGGACCAGGTGATTGGGGGTAATTTTTTTATCATCCCAGTTATCATAATCCCAGGCAGAGAGGGGTGTTAAGATGTTGCCATTGAAACTGTACTCAGAGTAGCCCTGTTGCATGCCCCTCCCTGGCTTATCCGCTCTGGGCAGCGGGCCGGAGGGCCATGAAGTAAATATTCAAATTTAGCATTGATTAAAAAATGTGCACTCTTCAGGCAGCGACTACATAAAAGTAGACAGATAAACGGTCCTTATCGATGTGTAAAGTTGTTCTTCATACCTTTATATTTCCGTCGGCAAAGTGATTGAATACACACAAATGTGATCACTTTTCGTACTTGCAAAACTTTCCAACAACAATGTTTTACAACTTCTCCTCACGGCGTTGTTGCTGTTACGTCACAGTTTTCGTCGATCTCCCGGCAGAGGGCCTTACGCTTACGCCATAGTCCTAGGGAAAAGTGTGTGTGAGAAAAGAGCTCCGTCTGCCGGGTGATCAACGAGAACTGTGACATAACAGCAACAAGGCCGTGAGGAGAAGTTGTAAAAAATTGCCAGGAGGGGCATGCAACAGGGCTATACTCAGAGTACCTATCAAAGAAACATAGATCCATCAGTTAAACGCATTTACAGTTAACAATAGTGGGCATATGTGAGAATATGGCCAGGTGCAGAAAAAGTGTAAAAGGAAATCTGGACAAGTTTTATCCCACCAAGGAAATTGGTAATTTTTAAGTGTTTATGATGGGGGGAAAAGACTTGAAAAAAATAGTGGTTCAAATGATACACCCAACAACTTAAACCTAGTGATTTTTGTAACCCTAGGCATACAATGACATTCCAATGGCGCTAATATTCTTCTAAGGTACGATCCATATAACTAAGTTAATAATAGACAATATTACGAAACTGTGTAATGTAAGTTTTTTATATAAAGTGACTTGCCTTCCAGTATTATTAGCTTAATGGCTAAGATATATGTTATTATTAATATGCATAATATTAGCTATATCCATAATTCCCTTGATGGAAAATCTTTGATTTACGATAGCTAAATTGAGTTAAAAATGTCTTCAGTTAAATTGGCCTAAACTTTCATTACATTGCAGTGAACTTTTATTTTATTTAAATTGAATGGTGACACGCCATCCTTCCCTTCCCATATTAGTTAAAGTCATTAAAATTCATTTCAGGTTGGAAGCTAGACAGTGTCCAGCCATTGTAGTGGCTAATATTGATGCCAGCATTTTCCACAAGAAACAAACTGTAACATTTCAAGAGGTTAGTATTACACATGTATTGCTAAAATGTAATAAATAGGGAGAGATAGAAATTCCATATCATATCTACTTTACTGTAATGTTGGTATTATGATGTTTGATTGACATATACATGCTGAGAAAACCCCGATACTTTAATGACCGCATGCCCCTCTTATGAACAGGGTCCCCCCTGTCAGCACGCCATTAATTACCTGCTGCCTCAGTGCCGGGGTGTACAGACTGTACACACAGCCTCGTTTTCCGGCCACATACTAACACTGTGGTGGTCAGGTCAGTTGCTAAGAGCTAGACTATCCCCAGTTTATTTTTTCAAAGAAGTGAATTGAGTGAATGTCAGTAGGACTAGATTAGGCTCTAATTTTTTTTTTCATTTTATTTAAAGCAATATATTCCGTAATTTGTTGTATTACCAACCTCTTCTTCATGTCAAATAAGTACATTCTATCTTGAGTTTCAATCCTGAAAGCCTGCGGGCTATCCGGAGAGAACCATTTTGGTCAACGGAGCAGAAGTTGGTGGCCGGCTTTATATCCCTGCGCGCCTGTTCGCAGTTCGCTATTTTGTGTGTGATGTCGACCGCGGCTCGCTATCACGTCCGCGCGCGATAAAAATAAACCGCGCAGTTTTATGTTGAAATGTTTGTTTTACAGACTCAAAGAGATATAAAAACATATGCATCATAAATTTTTAGATACTTTAGTCTTGATTCTAAAATGTAAAAAATCTAAGATGGCGCATGTAAGCATATTGCTTTAACACTTCTAATATAAATTAGCCATAGCAAACTTTTGATATTTGTTGTGGAGTCACAAACGTCGCCATAGCAACTCTTTGTCTGACCTCAAACGCGTCTGGGGCGAGGAGGTCAAACAAAAACACATGTTTTCAGTTATAAATTCCCATACTTTGCTTGCGTAAATTTCTTACAAACCGTACATATTAAACAAGTCATTGGAACTCGCTTAATGTATTGACACACATTTATATATGTAGTGAAATGTTGTTGGAGGCTAGCAATGCCAAAAAGGTACATTGATCTGGCTCAAACCACAACCTCAAAACATATGACATACAACCATATCTGTATTGCGCTTATAACAAATATGAATTTCATCGATTACGTTCATAAAAACATTAATTTTCAACTGGAATATATAGGCAAGAGCTGTAATTTTGAAAGGTACATTGGAAATACATTGGAAAGAGACATTGTGTTGCATCTCAAAGGCAGATCCAATGGGTGGGCAGGTTGTGAAAGACTTTTAATGTCGAAAATGTTTCACTCCCACCCCTGGTTGTAAAAGATCCTAGATCTGCCCCTAAGGGGGTCATTTGGGTGGCACATATGTATATACCTAACTATAGGTAGTGTCCCGCCCACCCGCCCCACAGGGGCTTACGTATTCCCTCTGTTGGAACATTTGACGCTCGCACAAGTCCAGTCACACGGCCGGGGTGGGTATATAGGCCACGCTGCTGTTAGCCCGGCTGTGTTGAGACTCTTGGTCACAGAGCGCATAAGCATAGGGGGCCAACTTTCAAGGCCAACGAACCACGAACCACGTAGGAACCGCGGTGGTCGCAGACAGACGGCAAAACCATCAGTTACGAGTTAAAGCGCGACAGATCGGTCATAGGTTAATTATAAATAAAGTAGCTTTTGCTAGGGACCTTTTCTCGGCATGAAATGCATGCATCATTCTCATAAAGGTAATTATTAAATGAAAGGAAGTTCAAGGTATATGAATTTGATGATATCGCCTAATTTATTCGTTTTTAGGGTTCAGGATTGCAACCTGCTCCAGCTGGCTTCGCCCCATCAGTGGAATGGCAGAGACAACAAGCAGCCAACTTTTCTTCGGTCAGATTGGTGAGTGCCAGTGTGTAGTCCATTTAAATGTTACCTGACACTTTGTCCGCATTGCTACCATCATCCGTCCTCTGCGGATGCCACTGCAATAGCTAGGTTGTTGTTTGTTGTGCACACATTTGTTGCACACGAATAGTATCATTTTGCTCCTGAGGATGTTATGCATCCAGGATTAAAATGATTTTCTTTGTCAGAAACAGGCCAAGCATAGGAATGTAAGAATGGGACAGGGTCAGTTTACTGTCCGATTTTAAACCGTCCTACAACCATAAAACTAGCCAATGTGATTGTAGCTACAGCTATAAAGGTACGGCCATTTTCATTTCTCATTGATACACTAGATTCCTTTGATGTATTAAAGTTGTCACTTTAGGTAACTGTCTGGTAGGGGTTATATATACTGGCGCCAGGCGTGTGGAACACATGTTGAGGCTTGACGTTACTGTTTTTCAGCAATTTGCCAGGTGCAAGAGTAAATTAAAAGAACGGAAAACCAAGCCTAAACGCACATTAGTAAGTATCTATGAATATTCATCAGAGCAACGGTTCACTGCACGGAAATGCATGGACTGCTGTCTACGAGTAAAAATTTGTTATGATGAGCCACTTTGCTCTGAACTAGTCGATGATTCTAGATCGGGTCATATTCTTTAATGAGATACACATACTTATCCTTAGGTTTCTAGTTGGTCTAATTATATCACCACCCATGGTGGGCATCGTTTTGGCTGTATACACATTGATGAGAGTACATGTGGCTTTTTAACGAAGACTTATGTTGTGATCATTACTGTTATCAGCCCGATAAGACCGATGTGGTGGCGTGGTGTCGCCTGTGCTTCGGCCAGCTCCAGCTGTCCCGCTCCGAGACTTCGCCCGACCAGCCGCTGGCAACCCCCACCGGATGTAGTGCACCCCAACCACGTGACACGGCAGTCGATGCGCCCATGGAATCCGAGTCCGGTATAGCGCGCTTGGAGCCAGACACGGGGGCGGTGGAGGGGCCCATGGAATGCGGCAGCAGCACCGCGGAACCCGAGGACGGCAAACCCCAGAGTGACGTGGGGAGTGGGGCGCGCTGTGAGAGTGGGGCGCAGGACGTGCCATTGCCGAAGGCAGGCTGCAGTGAGACTGGGACGCCTCCCTTGCTCAGCATCGTCATGCATCTGGACCAGGTCAGTTCTGTCAGGTCGTCGCACGGGCGCTTCGCATTTAGTGGCGAAGGTACTGTGGCGGTCTTCTCCAACTCCCAACTCGTCAATGGCATTAGCCTTTAGATGTTACGCGCTGTCACTTACAGGTGTTCTGGCTACCGTCTGTTTTGTTGTATATTATGTTGTACTTGATTTGAATTTGAAAGACTTGGGAGGAGGCTAGAACATTGTGCACATAATATTGGTGTCTTGGAGACGACATAATTATAGTCTCACTGGCGAAAGGTAGAACTCCCGCCGAGTGCTGCCTAATTGTAATATATATATATATGTCTTATTGCAGCCAACTGTGGTGCAGGTGTTGGAGTACCACATAAACTGGTTCGAGGCGACTGGTTTCACCCCGGAACAGGTAACCTAACGTCACCGTTAGGACGTATTAGTGATGGCTTCGGTCGTACTATAGGATCATCTGGGCAGGACATAATGCTCTCACGTCATTTTCGACCCAGTGTGCTAAACGCTCATCTATATAGACCATAAAGAGCGTTGCATTGCGTTAAGTGCCACTTGAATTAAATTGGACAAATACTATATAAACTGGTTTTGTTTATAGTATAAACTTGAGTGTTTGTAATAAGGTGTCAAGTTAAATTAAAAATAAGTCTTATATGTTACGGGTGTTTAGAATACGGATTTCAATGCTATGATAATCGTTCAGTGACATGTGAGATATAAGGATTAGCGATGAGGTTGGTTTAAGGATTTGAACGTTTTCTCGTATCCAAATCCTGTTGATGTATTGTGGATGATGAATGAGTCCTAGATAGAGCCGCTACAGACAGTCTATATGTGGACGCACCGCCTCACTCTTTACTCGCACTTGTGTGTTAATCACGGAGTCGCTGGTTCTCTAAGCTTTACTCGCTCTTGTGTGATTCACAGGGTGCTAGTTCTCTAAGCTTTACTCGCTCTTGTGTGATTCACAGGGTGCTAGTTCTCTAAGCTTTACTCGCTCTTGTGTGATTCACAGGGTGCTAGTTCTCTAAGCTTTACTCGCTCTTGTGTGATTCACAGGGTGCTGGTTCTCTAAGCTTTACTCGCTCTTGTGTGATTCACAGGGTGCTGGTTCTCTAAGTTTTACTCGCTCTTGTGTGATTCACAGGGTGCTAGTTCTCTAAGCTTTACTCGCTCTTGTGTGATCCACAGGGTGCTGGTTCTCTAAGCTTTACTCGCTCTTGTGTGATCCACAGGGTGCTGGTTCTCTAAGCTTTACTCGCTCTTGTGTGATTCACAGGGTGCTGGTTCTCTAAGCTTTACTCGCTCTTGTGTGATCCACAGGGTGCTGGTTCTCTAAGCTTTACTCGCTCTTGTGTGATCCACAGGGTGCTGGTTCTCTAAGCTTTACTCGCTCTTGTGTGATTCACAGGGTGCTGGTTCTCTAAGCTTTACTCGCTCTTGTGTGATTCACAGGGTGCTGGTGGTCTAAGCTTTACTCGCTCTTGTGTGATTCACAGGGTGCTGGTTCTCTAAGCTTTACTCGCTCTTGTGTGATCCACAGGGTGCTGGTGGTCTAAGCTTTACTCGCTCTTGTGTGATTCACAGGGTGCTAGTTCTCTAAGCTTTACTCGCTCTTGTGTGATTCACAGGGTGCTGGTTCTCTAAGCTTTACTCGCTCTTGTGTGATTCACAGGGTGCTGGTGGTCTAAGCTTTACTCGCTCTTGTGTGATTCACAGGGTGCTGGTTCTCTAAGCTTTACTCGCTCTTGTGTGATCCACAGGGTGCTGGTTCTCTAAGCTTTACTCGCTCTTGTGTGATTCACAGGGTGCTGGTTCTCTAAGCTTTACTCGCTCTTGTGTGATTCACAGGGTGCTGGTGGTCTAAGCTTTACTCGCACTTGTTTGAGTCACAGGGTCGCTGGTTCTACGCTTTACTCGCCTGCCTGGAGAAACCTCTCGACCCCGAAGCGTGTTCCTTGCTACGGAGATTGGCGAGACAGTGCGCCAACCTCAGGGCATCATTGGTGAGCCAACCAGACAAGAGACATTGTACCTATGTGTTTATCTTTAAGCTGGACATCACTAGTATCTAGTAAATCCGTTAAAGGCATAAAGCTATATGTACATTTTGCTGCCGTATTGCAATTTCTAAATGGTACCTATTCAGATGTTATGACTATGAACATGTAAATCGTTAAAGTGAACGCTAGGGCCTGTTGTGTTCATGTGACGTCACTGAATTCCCCCAAAAATGTTATGATTTCTTAATCTTGTCTCCGAAGAAAAAAATGTAGTACATTGTACTAGGTTAGGTTGGTTTGTTGTTGACAGGAGCAGACAGAGGACTGCCGCTTGGCGCCCCTGAACCTCCTCATCGCCTTGGTCGCACGCTACTTCGAGCAGGGCGACCTGGCTGACAACGGATGACGTCACATATTACGTCACATATGATCCAGGTCGTCTACTTGTCAGCGTTCAGACATTTCCGACTCGAGGATCCTCCTCCGTCGAGCCAATATAACACGTTCGGCCTGGGCATTAGGACATGCCACAGCTCTTGTTTACGGTGTTCTATTTGTTGAAGGGGGTTAGCGCTTCCCAGACACTGATGCTTAATTGTGCAGCGATGAATATCGTGGATGAATCAAATCCAGAAGGGAAGCCAAGTTGTGAAGTGATGACGTGTGAAATGAAATAAACGTGTTCATATTTTCAAAACTTATATTTTTGGGCATATTTATCTTTGCTTTATTCATGTCCATACGTAAAACTGGATGGGTTGTGTCTCTAGTTACATTTGGTGTATTTTAACACCGAAAGGGCGGCTGCATGGACCCTAACTCCGACAAGACAAAGTACAGCCAGGGGTCAAGGTTCACCGTCTCCATGTTCGCCGTGAGTGCAGGATAATACTTTCACAAGTCTTTCACACACGATTGGTTAGAAACCGTCAAGATGCAAAAATTCTTCATAGTTTGAGTTAATTAAAAGGTGTTTTTTGGCGTACTGCGTACATTTTTTTTTTGTATTTCATTTCGTTTTATTCATCGACAATGACGTAACATATTTTATGATCGTTTTGAGGTCACGATTACCTGCATACGGTAAGTCTATGTACGAACTGCGCAAAAAAGTTGGCGAAGCTTTGTATATATAGACTGACTTCAATAGTTTTGAAATGTCCAGCGGAGTTCTCTCGCTCGACTGCGCTCGATCCACCACAATTCACGCACATGAATAGATAAAAGAGAAACGCAGTTCATCAGTTTATTATTTAGCTAACCCAGTTAAATATTCGGGCACAGTCATCCTTTATAGTTACACTTGTTTTGCTGGGTCATCGTCCGCAGCCAAGTGCCAAGAGTTAATAGCGTGTCGACACAACTGGCCTCTTTGCGCACCGTCCTCGCTATATGTATTCATGACGCAGGGGGAAGGCGATCCCAATCTCCCAGCTCTCACTTAGTTTATTTCACGCAGACTCTGTGGCTTCCCGCCTTTCACTTGTTTAACTCCAAGCTTGGTCATCTCGTTCTAGCGGTTTAATCTAGAGCTCAACATTGGTTGTGCCGGGCAAAGGGATTCTGATCTCCCACTAATTCCTTCACATTATTTTACACGCGCTAGTCTAATACTATTTACTATGGAATCTACTAATATTTACCCCCGAGCTAACCTACGCCCCCGGCACACTGCTTTAATTATATAACCCTAACCCTAAGCTTTACCCCAGACTTCTAAACACCGAGATAATGTTGTGGTTAGTTTAGTTCCCTGAACTGCTAAGCCTATGGGTGCCCACCGCTTGGGTGATGTAGTGATGTTTTATTTTTAACTTTGGGTTCACGACTCCGTAGTTAGTTTTGTAAATTACTGCCAATTTTGATAAGCCTAAACGTACATATAGAACATTTGTAGAGCAATGGTCGTTAGTTATTGAGTTTTTGGTGTGTTCACGTGTCTGTTTCTAAATGCAGGCCGCAATACACATCCTGGCTAAAGTGAATCGTGACGGTTCCCTGAAAGGGAGGTTGCCTCTTGCTGCCTTCATGGTCATGCTTAAATGCTGCAACATATACAGCAGGCAGACTGAGCGAGGGGAGTTTATTTTTAGTTTTTTTTTTAACCGGTACAAGGAACCCGCCGGCGGCAACGTCGTTAAAAAAGACCCATTTAAAATGGCCTGAAGCGCCTGGGCGTCGACGGATGACTGGTTGGTTCAGTGATTTAAGCGCCCAGGCTCCCTCCCATTCGCTAGGTGGCGCTATGCAAGCTCCGCTTATACAACAGAGCCTCAGCGGAGTGAGTCGCGGGCAGAGCGTTAAGCGCCAGCCTCACCGCCCTGACCAGCGCCGATTGGCCCAAGCCTTACCCAGTGGGGTCCACAGTGTGGCGCCCGTGCTAGGTCGTGCGGCGCGAGGGGTGAGGGGGTGGATAGGGTGTCGGACTAGGGTGTCGGACTAGGGTGGGGGGGGGGGGGGTTAGATGGGGCTAGGGTGTGGGCGGTGTGGAGTCTATAGCACTAGCAGGGGTGTGACGGCCGACTATCGGTGTCCGCTACATAAAGTTCGGGGTCAGCCACAACACCTGACTTCACCTGAACTGAGGGCCACAACGTCGACGTTAACCGATGTACTGATTGACTGTATCCGTGTATACACGGCACGCAATGCCTGACAGGTACCGACATAGGACTTCCACGAAGGGTCACGCAGGAAGATTTTCACCGTTGTGAATTCAGGTGTCGCATTATAAGGGCATCATGCTGTCTGGCCTGCCCCTGTCACGTGGTGTTGGTGCCAACACCCAAACGGTCGGTGGTGTCCTCGGAATAGTTGATGGAACGTACTCACGTGGGATAATCAGAAATAACAAGACGGCGTGCAGTGGTAACTAGATAAATTTTTTTTATGTATTTCAAATATCAGAATTAAGTAAAATTAATTAAAAAGAATTAATTAAACTTCATTAAAGAATCTAGGCGGTTTTTGTGTATAATGCAGGAATAAATTTGCAGGGAAAATATGTCCGCATTTTTTGGTTTTTGTTTCGGTTTCATGTGGAGCCCATGTGGGCCGTGCAGTACAAAAAGTATCTATATAGTACTAATAAATAAACTATAAGCTTGGATGAACGAAGACTTAAGTGTAAAAATTCGCAAAACTTGCATTTTCAGACACCCTGCTTGGGATGGCCACATGGCCGTAATGATCCAACATGAATGGGCTACAACAACGCATGGCCTGCCAGGTATACGGGCTTGTGCGACAGCCACTGTGAAGGCCGCTGTGGCCAGACTTACCTGAGACTGGCCATTCACGCAACCGGTGTGACATATATTGTAATTTAGGGTTAAACTGCACTCACAGCCAGGTTGTAGCGCATTCTAATGGCAGCTCATGCGATGGGATTGACTGACGAGGAGCCTTGATAGCATAAGTTAGGATATGCTGTTATCTATTGGCCATTTGGCCTTTATATTCGCCTTTCATCCGAACGTCTCGCACAGCTATCCACCATGGTTGCCAGTTGGATTATAACCGTGGGCGTCTTGGCAACCTTGGTTCCTTGCATCCTGGTACTCGGAGTACTCAGCTGTTCCCGGAAAACCAAGCAGCGACTCTGTGGGAAGCTGGTTTTGTGTTTTACAAGAACTTCTGATCATGACATCGAACCCGGGAACCAGCAGATAGTTTCGCGCCATCCACCGAACGCACATGCGGTCTATGTCATTGATGTCACGCGCTGTGACGACTTGAGTTCTGACCTGGAGGACAGCGACGACGAAGTGGGCTGCGATTGGTGGAGCCGACGAGCGGATCACAGGCCCGACTGCCCGTGCATCTCTCCGCCGTCCTACGAGATCATCGGCGGTCCTATTCCAACATACGAGGAGGCCACAATGATAGATATGCCACCTGCAGATTCTGAAGTAGACTGTGGTACATCCAGTGATGGCGTAGAAGGCGTGGCGAAATGAGAGATATGTCTTGCAGTACGTAATATATAAATGTCGTGCATTTGGTGTGACTCTGATGCGGTTTAAGTGTTCAACTAATCATAGGAGTATCAAGGCAGCCTTTATCTTGATCTAGTTGTGAGTGAAGATGGTCTTTTTAACGTCACAGCAATATCTTTAGCCGAATTCACTAATTTTAGTTAGATTAATGACCAACTCGTCATGGTGTTGTGTCAAGGTTTGTAGGTACCATCCACGCAGTTTACAAGTTTCTCTTAATGACAAGACTTTCATCATTCTGTAAAATGAAGTATTGGTCGCCGATTTCGACACTGCAGCAACACTTATATTTTATATTATTTTTAGTTATAGCAACCATAAGTGAAGTGATATCAAGAATATATTTATCCATGTCGTTCATATTGTAATAAAAAGAAACTAGATAATATTGATATTTCCGTATGGACTCCTTCATTATTTGACAGACACACATGAGCGTCGCTAAGGACAACTTCTTATATGGTATCGAAGGGCCACGAGCAAGTAAGCCACGACACTGGGTTTACAATCTCGTGAGCATGTTCGGAGTCCGGTAATTGCTGAGTCAAGCCGTATCGAGGCACGAACGGCATTCACTGAAGAAAGTGGATTGTTTAGTGACTGCAGAAGCAACATTACGTGGTAATATCAAGGATGTCGAGGTCTTGGTGTTAGTTGTGCGCTCCCCACGTCTGTATGTGCACGAACAGTGTTCCCCAAGCCCACAGCACGGTGATGACCCCAAGCATGTCCACGGAATCTAGTCACAAAATAAGACAAACGCAAAACGTATAATTAAGCAGTCTATTACTTAGAACATGATCATGGATTAGCATTACTCAGAACACAAGATTGAACAAGTTTTCATTTCTTTCTACTGCACATTTCCCATTTGATTCGCCTGCTCGAGGGTTACAAATATGAAACATAAGACATAGAACACAATCTCTTCTGACCGATAATACTTTCATTATTTTATATTATAAAAACACAATCATTTCTAACTTTGAACAATAGTACCAGTTTCTAAACGAAACAATTATCGCATTGGTATCACCTGATGCAAACAGACCACAAAAAGTGTAAAATCCAATATGTACATGTAAAACAACATTCATCAACCAAACAAGGTTTTTTGATCCATTCACGTATACCGGTACGTATGTATAAAACAGGCGTCACGAAACACGTTTATTTTATGTTCGTAATTTAAATAGATAAACCATAAAAATGTATATAGCAAAAATATGTTGAGAGTGCAAAGGGCAAGGCAACTAACAATATACATGTACAAGTGTATATGCTTACCTAAAGCATGTACGGATATATTTTATATATATATATACTGGAAGAGCGCTTTTCAGACAACTAACGTAACGTATACACACGTATACACCAAGATTCACCTTGACAGTAAACACTGGCCTATTGGTAGATTATCAAGGCTTGCACACTTTGAAAGAGCTGGCGAATAGTGTACAGGGACACCCACAAACATACTGACCTAAAAGTTAGCTATCCAGGTAAGGATACAAGAAGTTGTGGTCACATTGGGAATGTTCAGTCACTGGCGCCTTTAACAACAGCGCATCTCCATCTTACCGTGAGGACAATCTCTCTCTGGTTAGCTGCAGTGGAGTTTTATGCTGTATAAGCTTCCGTTACCCATAATATTAAACTTGAAGATGAAGCACCAACGGCATTTGATTGGTTGGTTGTATATCAGGACACTTTAACCACTTTTGATCATATCGCGTCAATGGGAGAAGGAATGGAGAGTGGAGCCATGTTCCCGGGGGGTAACTCGCTACTCTTAGCGAAGAAGGAGATGAGATCTTTGTCCTGCGACCACACAGACCTGGCCACAGCAGGGCTCGAACCACCGATCCACGTGCCGTTAGGCTCTTAGATGGCCAGAGCACTCAATACGAGCGCTCTAGCCCACTTAGCTAACCCCCTCTAACCCCCAACTCCGCGGGAGAGTAGGGCGCACGTGGTTCCGACAATGGGGTCCGTCACATGATTCACATAACCGCTGCACTCTGTCAGGTTTTAGGGCCAATGGGGTGCGAAAATCATAAACCCACGGTCAACAGGAGACCAACAATTAGCGCCACAGCCACAGTGTTCACGTGCACCTATACATGTGTACACAATACGCGGGCATCGAGCATAGCGTAGTCTTCAGAATATATAAACTGAACTACAGGGCCAGATATATAAACACTTTTCTTGTCGGCATAGTTGTGAAGGACGGTGGGGCGGAACATTACAATGGATCAACCTCCCACTGTGGATGTTGTCCCGGGTAGAAAAGGCCAACGGGAAGCTTAAGCTTTACTCAATAATATGTTAAGAGACAAATGTACGGGTGAGATTATATATATGGTCTATTAGTGATATAGCAGACACTCGACGTAATTGCACCATAACCTTACCAATATCACCCCTGCGCAAAAAAAACATCATACAGATAGCAGTGACGTCATGCAAGAGGTGTCCTCTCGAGCCTTATTGGACACGGCCATCACGACCGCTCCATATAAAGAAACACAGCAACACGTTGATCGCAGTGTATAGTAATATATATACAAGTACACGTATACTACAAATACGATGCAACCATTACAACTAAGCTACACCTTAGAGTGCATTCATTCGCTATAAAATCACTAACACTACTAGTACACAAATATGCCAAAATTGGCTATTCTTCTTTACGTGCAATACACACACCATCACAGCTAAGCAGATTCAATAAATCGAATACATTGATTCACACGGTTCAACATCAAAGGAGGCAGTCACACGTGAAACTAGCAAGCAACTTAACAAGTGACAGTCAAACATAACATGGACAAGGCATTTGAAGACGTGGTATCAACAAGAATTCTCTTAATCAAATAAATGTGACGTCCCTCAGGGACAAATCCTGTCCAATATTATCTTCCTTTTGTTGAGTGGTAGCACTTTTTAAATCACATCTGAAGAACCGTTTACTTTGGCAACGCATTGTTATTTGATAGATTATCTGTAGAGGAACCACATTTTTTACAAAAATATATAATCCCAAAGTGTTAATCCCATATCATATTATTGAGCAAGTTCCTAATGGACAATGGCTGGGAGTTAATCACTACTCGGCCTCATCGGGCCTGATGCTATCCTCTATATGAAGGTCAGGGGGAGGCAAGGCGGCTGGACCCCTGAAAGACACATGGCAACATAAGGACCACTGAAACACACACAACAACATAGGGAGCAGTGAAACACACACAACAACATAAGGACCACTGAAAGAACAGAAGAAATTACTGCTCAGAACATGAAAGGAAGGAGGACTGAAAAAGCAAAATGACGCACTGTTGAAAACAATATCAGCAAAGGAACAACCACAGCATAAAGAAAGCCCGAACAGCCAAACCGCGTCCATTCAAACCACATATAGAAGCGTATACTGAAAGCCACAGAACCGTTTAAGATACGTGATAACCATAACAAGGAATGAAAAGCCAGAGAAGTATTAATCAGAGCGTTGTAACTGCATCATACAGAAACCAACAGACCAAAAATCTTAGCTTTGTGAGACAGTGCGTAGAAATACATAGAGAAATCGATATATGCTTTGTGATATGAGAACAACGGTAAAGTATATTTCACAAGTTATGACCATAATAAACATGTTTTCTGTAGATGTGTAGTCATAAACATATATCAAAATAATAAACAGAGACTTTCTGCCACTGACTGACAGAACAAATCGATATAAGCGAAACACATCTTAATACTGATTTGTACTTTCGGAATGCATTATGATCGCAAAACCACTGCACATAGTGGCGGAACCATATCAGTTACTGACACGATTATATACAGATCTTAACATTATCTGTACATTGATTTTGATCAAAGAAATGCTGAATCGAAAACGACCAATCGAATACATATATATAGATTCAATCGCTAATTCATTGATTTGATGCAGACGTAATAAAAGTACCAATAAATATGTTAATATTGGATCATGCACAAGCTCTATGACAGGGGGCGGGTGCAACAGAATTTACAGTGAAACCGTACAGAAATAGAACACTGTACGCCTCATGCATCATTCTATCACCCGGGAGCAAGGTATTAGCCCGCTGGATGGGCGTTCAGTGTCAATTTTAGCGGGCAGTTTTTCAGGCTGTTTACCCGCCCCAAAAAGTGCCGTTGGTCACGATGTCTAGCAGAAAATAGCGCTCACAATTTTATATGACAACGAGAACTGCTGCTGTTAACTGAATTGTAATTACAATATGATCGACTGATCGGCTGGCGCCATATTGGTTGTGCACACGGAACACTTTTTTGTGACCAGGCAACATTTTGGCTAATACCCTGCCCCGGGAGTGAATGATGTTACAAAGTACCAGAGCCACCATAAGTAAAATATCACAGCAATCTCCGTGACATATACACGCAATATTCCAGTTCAAGAGTCGTTAAGTAGTGTTTCATTACCTGTTCGTTTATAAGTATCATTTAGGATTAGAAGTAGACATGAACCATCTCAAATGGTGGTAAGCTTATGTATACGTCAGTTATGGAGAATATATAACAACAAAACGGTAATGAATAATGTAAATAAACGTAGGGGCAAGATAAATCTGCATAAATAGTTAAAACAACACAATGTATAACTATATAAACAGGTCAAATAGGTTTAACACGTTAACAGGCCGTAAAACCATAGACTGGCAGGTTTCATAGTGATAGATGAAGCCATGCGGTTTTGGACGTAAAATTATACACCATCCGAACACATTATGTATATTATGAGGTAAAGAAGAGAAAGTATAATGTTAAAGAGAGGGATACCCGCTCCCGTTTGTGCAGCAAACCGCCAAGGAGTATTAGCCACAAGCCAGAAATGCATAAGTGATGAATGTTCGGGCCTTACATCAGCTCTGGGGGGAAGGCCGCCTTCATGGGTACCAACTTCTGCACATGCGCGCCGCACACTTCCGCCTCCTCCAGCTGGCCACTGGTCACGTTGTAGGCGTGAAGGGTGCGCATGACGTCAGATCCGCCCAGCATGTAGATCCGGTCTCCCATGACGGCCAGCGAGTTGTGGAAGTGGTTGAATTCGGCCGGCAGGTCCACGATCTGCGACCACTGGTTGGTTTCGATGTCGTAGGACTCGCAGGATAAACAGTTGGCGAAGCGCATGGTGTCTGGCCCCGCCGTGTACCCACCGAATACGTACAGCTTGTTGCAATGAGAGACCATGCCGTGGCCTTGTCGTTCCGTAATCATGGGCGACTTGACCGCCCACTCCTTGTCCCCAGGGACGTAGACGTGCAGATAGCCAGCGGGCACGTTGTGCTCTGGGTCGTCAGATATCCCGCCGGAGACGTACACCTTCTCGTCAACTACGCATGCGCCGGGGCTGAAACACCCGCAAGGGAGTGGTGGTTTCGGAACCCAGAGATTGTCCGTCGGGTCATAATATTCCACAGAGTTTAGAATAATTTCCCGATCGAATCCGTCGGTCACAATGTGCTCTATGCCAGCGATGGCGTACAGGCCTCTCTCGGCCGCGCACAGACCGAAACTGATGCGGGGCTGCGACATAGACGACAACTGCGCCCACGAGCGATTCCTCGGGTTAAAGCGGTAGAAGGCCGGGGTACTGCACCACTTCCGCCGGTCGTAACCCCCAGCCACAAACAGGAAGTTACCTAGTTCTTCCACTGAGGCGAACTCGAAAAGCGAATCCAGGAAACTGGTTTCGACGCTCTCGGAGAAAAATCCATGCGTCTCGGGAACTTTGTACTGTATTTGGGTCATGTCATCCAAGGCGGAGTAAAGTACCAGAACGTCCTTTGAGCCTCGTACCTCTGTCATGTCTGACTGCTGGAGACATTGCTGACTGGGACAAGCGTGATACTCATAAGCCTCATCAACGAATTTCTTTATTTCTGGAATTTCCAACAGTTCGTCCGCCAGGGCATCCAAATCTTCGGGTTCCAGCAGCTTGAATCGGATGAGCGATAATATGGCCACTTGGTGCGGTCGCCTGCCGTTGACGTCATGCTGCAGCCATTTCCACACGGTCGCCATGACGAAGGCCTCCGTGGCATCGATGAAGTAGTCTCCGGCGAGAAGTTCGTGGAACAACTCAAACTGGAGTCCGTTGAGCCTACCTTCCTCCGCCAAGCCGATGAAGTTATTGCTGATGAACTTGAACACCTCGGCGTGGATGTTTCCCAACACGTACTTGTCCTCCAGCGCGATCACGGTGTCGTAGTTCTCCAGACACAGGTGCTTGATGAGGAAGTGGCAGCCGACGTTGACCAGCCACTCGATGTGGAAGAAACGCGCGGCCTCCAGCACGTCCTCGATGTTATTGGGCCCCACAGTCACGTGGCCGTGGTAGAAGTAATCCATCATGGCGGTAAAGCCCTGGGGGCTCAGCTCTCGCAGCTCGATCACGTTCTGCTCCTTCTCCTGCATGTTGTGGCTGAACATGGCCGAGAAGTAGTCGCTTGCCTCGCCCAGGATGTCTTTGTGCGCCCGAAACGTCTCCTTCTCCACCTTCAGCTTTACGTCGCAGTCGTAGTCGTACATTTTGGCCGTTACCTTCTTGAATTGGTCGTTGATGTACTTTAACTTCCCATCAGAAAGCTTGCGAATTGGAAGAATACGGGGAACTTAAACCATTTGAAATACAGTAAACATCAATCATTGATGTTGTCTTCACCTACAAATTTAAACCAGTTAACTGGTTGCTTATGACAATGATAACACAATGACAAGATGAAGGATCATAGCATCATCAAGTGATATATTGGTAACAATACCAGCCAGCTTATTGTAAAATTATCAAAAGATGATATTGGAATATACATATACCACCTCTCCGAGGTCAGTTTTAATTAACTGTTATTTCCATGGAGAATTGTACAGTCCATTGTACTTGGTATCATGGGCCTAATTCATCAACTTATCTTGTACCATTTGTGATTTCATACCTCTATGATTTCTGTTCCCTCCAGAACGGTGAGGTCTCGGTTTGCCATATTTGTCTCTGTTAGTGTTGGTGAAGTTCCTAAGGAAATGACATAAAGTAAGAAGTAATAATGTTTACCCAAACTATAAAGCCTACCTTAAGAGCATGCTAAAAGAAATATAACTTCCTTGCTTTTTAGTTTCTTTATTCTATAATATCTTTCATGAAAAAAATTGGATTACATTTACCATGTTTACAAGTATAAAAAGTGGATGTTCTAGAATTAGTATCAAAAGTTGATGTTCTAGAATTAGTATCAGACTCAAACAAGTATTCCAAAGCCTTCATACAATGGATACTCTGATCCAAAAAATATGTTACATAAATTAAACTTTTGGTACATATGGTATGCTATATGTCAACTATATTTACCTGTATATCACACCTTGTTCTGTTATTAAGCCCCATATAGCATGTATAGAGCTAGCTGCATATTTACAATTTAGCAATAACAAATTTTGATTCCATAAATTGTAACATAGCCAGACTTAATCCTGTGAGTAAGCCGCTGTAGCTACCATGACTAGTGTGGAGTTATGGGAGTGAGACTCAAAGGATGTAAGAACATGGTTTTTGAAAATTGTGTTCTTCTGGTTGGTTGGTTTGTCAGGATGCTTTAACCACTTTTGGTCATATCGCAGTAAAAAAAAAAGAGTTCATATCAATTTGTGAGTGCTATGATTTTCTTTTACACCTCTTGACCAAAAGGCCCTTTTTTGTCAGGTAAACAGCAGCTGAGTGCCTGCCAAATGGAAAATCCACCTGCCAGAATTGAAACTGTCCGCCAGAGGGGTGAGTTTCTCACTAATATCCTGGGTTTGTGTGGAAATTTCTGACTGCAAACTCAAATGTTGATGATGATATCGGCCAAACCAAGTGTAAACAGCATTAATGAATTTGACTTTAATTCTGATATATGGCCACTCATACATGTTGAACTGATACCAAAGAGCTATGAAGTACAACTTCTATGAAACAAGGAATTGTTGGGGGTGTCCATGCATCATGTAGCTTTAGAAAAATGTCATCCGCCATTGATACAATGTTTTCGTGACACTATAGTCGGCATGGTAACTATTTGCTGCCTTGTTTTCTAATTTGACACAAAATGTTTCATTGACAAGCCTAAAATCACTTTATATTTATCAACTTGAACCAAAGACCCAACAGAATTTGGCATAATCACCGTCCGGTTGTCAAAAGAATTCACATGATGCAAACATTATGAGTTTCACGCAAAGGAAGCAGACAAATTTGGCTATGGCCGTTGCTCTGTTTATCTTGTCATCTGTCATGTCTGTGGGTGATAGTATTGCTGGTATTTTGGGCAGGGGGGTTAGGTTGTGTCAATGTCAAGCAGTAACTTGAATTAGGCTTACATGCATTTATAGTTCCTCTCATATATGCAAATATTGAAAGTACAAACTGATTCCTTTTACATTGCTTTCGCTTTGAGATGCTAAAATTACTGTTAGTACTGTAAACTGCCTATTAGAAGCCGCGGCTTATATTAGGAAGTTGGAGGGTCAAATTCCCGGGTTTTAGTCGGAAGTCAGGGTGCGGCTTTAAATAGGGCCTTTTGCCGATTTCAAGTGAGTGTGGCAGGACAAGCGGGGGGGGGGTGCAGGTACATCGTAAGATGTTCTTTTCCCAGGCATTGTGTTACCTGGGGCAATCAAGACCGACCATGTGCTACTTTTGGTTGTGTTATTTATTTATACTGCCACGCGACTCCCCCCACACCTATTGTAAACCAATGATCAGAGGCCAGGTTTCAGGTGGTGTAACTTGATACGGCTGCCGGATTCATAAACAGCCAGCCACTGGTGTGACACTTGATAAGAGCAGCGATCGGAGAGGGAGAGGTGAATGTTGTTAGTAGTCGCGACTGCTTGTATAAACAATTAATTGGTTTGGTAAGGTCCAGGAGAGCCAGCCACTGGTGTGACACTTGATAAGAGGTGCGATCGAAGAGGGAGAGGTGAATGCTGTTAGTGGTCACGACTGCTTGTATAAACAATTAAGTGGCTTTTGTCTGCTATAATTTATGCTAGAGACTATCATATTGTGCTGTAGCCCCGAGGGACCCTAGGGAGAAGCCTGTGACTCCTGGGTCCCTCGGGGCTAATTGTGCTGTTATTAAACAAGACACATTTTCAAGTAAGTTAAAATCACAAAGGTTTTGTGTAATGGAGCAAATAAATATATAACTCGAAGCGGCAAATAGTGCATGGACCAAAATATTTATGAAAGCGAGGTGGCAGATCTTAAATGCACTGACTATAGTTTCATCATTTTCATTTCCTAACTTCTGTTATGAGATTTTCAAAATGGTTTAGCCAGTCCAGTGACAGTTCTGCGAGTGTCACTGTCACTGGACGCATTTCTTTGGTAAACCAGGATTCAAGTGCCTGTGCCCAGGTGTATCCCTATGGTAGACTGAATACACACATTATGCATTGGTTCACCACCCGACACTTCTTTTCCTCGGGTATGGGTGCGCAAGGCATCCATGCAGTATGCTGATATACCCCATTCAAAACAGCACAGGCCATTCGTGAGAGGATGGCTGATTGAAAGGTGATAAAGAGTAGATTGGTTCCAGTACTCCTATATACACCATATGTAAATGGTACCAATAGGCATACCTCTGTCAGCACACCCAGAAGTTTTCTGTCACTTGTTGCTGGTCCCGGGTGGGATATCAAATCTGGCGCAAAGAAACGAGCCCACTTTCCTTTTACTTTTTTAATTTAGTGTCAGTGTCACCGACAGTGTGGTCAGATCACAGGCACAGTAAATCAACAGACACAGAGTGGGGGGGGGGGGGGGGGGGGGGGGGGATCGAACACCCTCCCCACCCCCCCTCCTTTTCTGTCACTTAACTTGTCTTAACTTTAGTGTCAGTCGATTTACTGTGCCTGTGCTGTGGGTCAGATCAACGGTGTATGCCTGCTTGGGCTGCTGGATGTTTCGGCTGCTGGACATTTCGGCCGCTAGGGAGGGATGGAGAGTACTTGACGGGGTGGGGGAGGGGGTTGCATTGGTGCCAGGGGTACGGTGTGGAGGGTTTGGCAGTCATGTTTGAAGGGGTGGAGGCATGCCCAGATCGCATGGGGATTACGATAGACGATGGCTGGGTGGAGTGTCAGCATGGAGAAATATTATTTGTGTCTTAAAAAAGGATAAGCTCACAGTACACACGTAAGTTTGGTATCATTAAAATTGCACAGGGTTGCTTTGTCAGGTCAGTGATTTTTAGAGCGATCACGCCAAATTCGCCCATATTTTCCGCGAATTTGCCTCGATCACTCTCAAAATCCCTGACGTGAGAAAGCTATACTAGACCATTTTAATGATACCAAACTTACGTTTGTACTGCGATGTTATCCTTTTTTATGACACAAACAATATTTCTCCATGCTGACACGCCATTGGCAGAAAATGCTCTGTCGCCAAAATACTAAAATACACGTCATAAAATGATGGTTGCCATGGCGCCGAACGTGCTTTGAACAATACATACTCTATATTTATACAAGCTACGATGCCATGGCAACTATAGAGCCTTTCATTGTCTGGGATTTAGTCTATTTGCGAAAGTGTGTCTGCTGCCAATAGAGTGTCAGCATGGAGAAATATTGTTTGTGTCATAAAAAAGGATAACATTGCAGTACAAACGTAAGTTTGGTATCATTAAAATGGTCTAGTGTTGCTTTCTCATGTCAGTGATTTGTAGAGCGATCGCAGCACAATCGCAGAAAATATAGGCCGAAACGTGTGTCTACGGCATTTATGACTTTGACTTTATTATTATAGTTTATATGTGATTAATCGGCCGGGTGTTTTTAATTAAGCTGCTTAAAAGACCTGCTAAGACTTATCACAATAGAATAAAAGATTAGGAAAAAAATATTTTCGTTAACAAGCCCTATCAACGCCCGATACACACGCCCGCCCTCTTCCCTCCAACCCTCCCTAGCGGCCGAAACATCTAGCGGCCCAAGCGGGCGTAGCGGCCGAAATGTCCAGCGGCCGAAACATCTTTGTCATCTAGCAGGCTAGGGACGGTCCTGAGAAGTCAGGACGGCCTGAGAAATCAGGCCGTCCTGACTTCTCAGGCGTTGACCGCAATATTCGCCAGATGGCGCTGACAATCACTTTTTTCGAAGCAGACAAAAAGGGGTGTTTAACACTTCACAGCAAAGCATATTTCATAGAATTAGTTGTCAAACATAACAGCGGATGAAAAATAAAGAGCTTTCCTAGCTAACTTGCAGCAATTTATTCCCAAAATAGGTCAAACTACTCGCTAAAATAATATTTTAGAAGAGTATGGGCGATAATATAGGCTTTTAGTTTAATTGACACGCTTTGGCCTCTAAATAAAAAAATGTGACCAGGCAACTCCTTATATTATTTGGATTAAAATTAATGTCAATATATCTAGTTAAGAGATCGGTGCGCGTTTAAAAGCTCGGGAATATATATATTTTTGCTTCAAAAGGTAAAATATTTCGAATATTATAATCTTTCAAGGGAATTACTTCTGCAGTTACCCTTTGTCAAGTCCTAGCTGTAGCATACATAGCTCAGTGCTTGTAGTAGCCTCGGGAGCCCCACTCCGCCGTTGGCCTATGGAGGTTACGGAGTGGGTCTCCCAGGACTATGCTTGTAGATGATCTTGGCCTAGACTACATCGATAAAATTCAGCACAGACATTTTTTATTTAGTGATACAAAATTAGAGACATTAATCAGAGATTGGACAGGCAATAATAAAGAATAATTAAGATCGCATGTATTTGATGATGTTTTTATTATCATATAACCGATATATATTATTACATTATATGTATCAAGTTATTAATAATTATTATTAACATGTTGTAGATGTAACCCAGTGGATCTAAGGGGGGGTTAACCCCACCCCCCTCAAGGAAGGGGATGTTAAGGACTGTTCAAGTCAAAGAAATTTCAATGACCCTTCTGCTTTTCTTCCCGCAAAAAACAAGGCCATCTGAGGTCTGGATCACCACCACCGGCTGCACAAAAAATCATTTTGCAGTCATACAGTCTCACCCCCACCTCCCAGTTTTTTTTTTGAGAGTAGAGAGCCCTGCAGTTGCAACCCCCCACCCCCATGTGCAAAAGGGATATTCTTGAGCTTGCTTCGATCACTGCTATTCGGACATAAATGATACTAGTTCTGTTTATATTCTGTGTTTGTGGTTTATACATATGTGTATTAAAACTGAGTTTAACAAAGTTAAATAAATTTCCTTAGTCAAATAAGTATAGTTTACCTCATTAACATCAGTTCCAATATATCAAATTGCTTGTCATAACTAAATTGATGTAAAAAAAACCTATATGCTGGTATAGTACACTTTTGTCCATACAGTACTACAGGGTATGCATGCCTATGCTACTGTGCAGTTCTTTGTTACAGATATTGTCAAGATGGATCCCTCTTGACAAAGACACATTTATTTGAACAATAAATCATGCACTGTCTAACAGACCACAAGCAGCTTATGAGCGATATATGTATATTTAGCAGTTCTATGTTACAGTTATTAACTTCATGGATCCACTTCTATATTAATTGCCAAATTTGTTTAAACAATAAATAAGACACTGCTTATCAGACTCTATGGGGGATGAGGGGGTGGGGGGGGGGGGGGGTGAGTGCACCACATTACTACAGTGGTGGGGGGTGCCAATGCCATAGAAGGCATGGAGAGTAAGAGAAAATTACAGGGTTGTTGTGGTCATTGAGAGAATTTTTTTTTGGTTAAAACAGTATACAAAATAGACACAGACAGTCATGGCAAAGTATATGGAGGTCAATTACGTGAACACTTAATATATAAACTGGAATAAATATAGTCAAAATGGTCAAAAGCTGCAATTTTGAAAAAAGTCCAGTCTCAGATTGAGCACATAAAGAATTGCTAATTTCTGGCGAAAGTCTTGGGCCAAAAAAGGGGTCTTTTGGGTGGCGCCAACCCGCCTGGATCAGACTGCACTCAACATAGCTAAATAAGATTTGATTGTTTCATTTTAATTTCAAGTTCTATGTTATAGGTAATAACACTATTAGCTTAGATTCCTATTATGAATAAATAAATCTATATAATTTTTTTTTATAATAGCTAGACTACCGGTACTGTATTTAACAGACAAGGTAAAGTGGGTAGTTATCAACACTTTAAGGAATAAGTTTTAGGATGTAACTGCTAATTTCTAGTTTTAAGCTTTAATAAGACTTACTATGGTACAAGCATATGTCTAGATCTATTATTATTTTCTTTGTGTTCCTAACTTATTCTGAGCTTAGAATTTAGATTAATTTAGATCTAAACTTGATCGAAGTTACATTTTAGAAATTATGAATTAAAACAAAATTGATTACCCCCACTTTCAAAATAATTCTAGATTTTAAAGCTTACAGTTTAGATTAGATCTACAGTGAATCTGTCTTGATCTAAAGGGACTCAATTTAAAGGCCTAGCAGACTATACTCAGTCAGTGGCAGGCTACAGCATTCACAGGCGCAATCACCTGAAACGTAAATGTTAGCTGATTTGATGCAATTGGGGCATATGAAAATGCTGCTGTATCTCAAAAACTACTCGGTAGATCTGCAAACCCCTCGGTGAAAGTGATGTCATTGTATTGTTTTGTTTGATAAGCTTGATAAAGCTGTTCGGCAACAGCAGACGGCATTCGCAACCACCGGAGAAAGTGCGTGTGCAACCTACAAAGGGATACCTCCGTTTTTGATACACGAAAAAAACATAGTTACACGTCTTTTGACATTCAGTTTTTGGCCAAATTATGAAGAGATCCCTTCCCTACAATCAGCCAATCAGAATGGATGTTGCAAATGTGTTTACATGGCATGTGTCTCGATGGCAGAGAGCCACTATCAGTTATTTCTACCCGTCCTGAGAAGTCAGGCCGCGCCGGCCGCCGTCCTGAGAAGTCAGGACGCGTCCTGACTTTTCAGGACGTCCTGACTTCGCAGGTCCGTCCCGCGCCTGTCTAGCGGCCCAAGCGGGCGTAAACCAGATCAACGACGTAGTAGGCTTTGTTTCGTAGCTTTCTAACCCCACCATTACAACTCAACGACAAAAAAGCTACACTACATATTAGCGACTTTATCCTGTACATTGTTTGTAGCAAGACCGTTCAATACCTGTATTTTCAGCCCTTTACTCCACAGAAATGAAATGAAAACTTAGCAGCAAGACGACAAAAGTTCACTTCCGGAGGTGAAACTAACTGCCGAAAATCCAGACGAAGCAGCGTAGCCGATAAACGGATTTTCAAGTTATCAATAGGCAACATGCATGTAAAACGATTTCAAATAAATCATTCTTTGCCATGATGATCCTGCGTGCATGCCATCTGTCAATGTTCAATTCACGTAGTTTGATGGAAAACACGATGTTTTCATTTATAGGCCTATCAGTTCAACTGATGAGCCATTTAGGCCTATACCTTATTACATCTAGACTCAGTGCAGCTTATAATTGTGATTGTTTAGTTCCCAAATGGTGATCAAGCAGAATAATTTATTATTTGGCCAGAACATTGCAATCAAACTGTCTATATATAACGAAGGTGGTTCTTATATACCGTTCGGCGTGGATATCTATTTCATTACCTGTATTCGATTGCATAATTAAAGGACTTCTTATATATAAATTAAGAAAAGAAACGCCAAAAATATATGCATATGACAATGCTATATTATTTTATTTTATAAGGCCTACGCCACCGATCCCATTATGGCACGTGTTCATTTTCACGTACCGACTGTCTGAAAGGGGGCCTTAATTTATGTTCAAAATTCAGCTCAGCAGGCATGCATACAGTTACCATTCAATAAGTGCATTCTCACACAAAATTAAGAAGGAGGGGACCTCAATTGATCCCCAACACCGTAGGTTCTTTTGTGATTAAATAAACCTATTTGAGACCGAGTTCGCCATAGTCTCATCGACTACCCGCCATTGCAGTGCTTTTGGTCATACCGATGTTAGTCACTGGCCTCCTAATTTCACATTCAAAGAGCAATTTCGCGTACGTATATATTACTGATAAATATATTTATATATCCATGTCTCCCCGATGTTTCGTGTCATCACAACTGGTTGATATATCTAAATTTAACCTTTACTTTGAGATATGATGAACTATAGGATGCGATGTATCAGGGATCATATATGGCCGCTCTGTTAACCACTGCTGAAGATTTTGATAGTTGTCACGTAAAAGTCTTTCAAAAGATATTCAGCAATGTGAAACCCTTACAGTTATCCACAATGGGGTAGATCTATCATCCTTCTCGCGTTGCGGAACAAATTCGTGCGAACGAAACCTTAATTTGGGAAGCAGCCTTCCAAATTGATGTTTAGATTAATGAACAGATATGTCAGGGAATCAACAAAAACATTTACATCGTACATCAAAAACTCGTTCATCTCCCTGTGCCTGGTTAGCCTTTGTCGTTTACAAACGTATCCACTTTTGCTATAAGCATTTATTACACACAAAAACTGACTACAAAAGCGGCCCGAATGACTCATTATTGGAGAATGGGTGGGCAAAGATATGCGCATGCCCCCCCCCCCACACCTCCCCCCCCCCTCCACACACACACGCCCGCCGCTTCATACGACATAGAATCTGATCCCAGCGGTTTGTGAGATCAATAATTAATGCAAGGTACACTCATCGCCGGCATACCGTACACAGACATACTCGCTGTGGCAAATACCCTTAAGAACTAGTTTCAGCCGGACTAAAATAAAATTGATAGACACAGAATTGAAAAGCACCATTTTTTCGTAGGCTTTGTGAAACTAAGCACTACCAGACATCGTAGTACAGCAGAACGTTTATACAAATACGTTGACAAGCACGCTAATCAGACCGGAACTGTTCGTTAAACTTTCGGCGGTCTTGCTAAACGGGACCAAGATCAATGCACCCCCGACATCCCTGGGTCCATGTGGGGCATTAAACGTTTTTATGAGCAATGAGTTTAATGTTTGTCCCCGTCTGGGTCGGTTCAAATGGTGAAACATAGGGAATTTACTTTCTTTCTACTCGGTTAGGACTATTAATGTCACAGTCGGTTGTCCATACCAACGTCCGCTGTCTCGTGACAGTGGGCTGTGAAGTCTCTCGTTACACAGTCGAATGTCTATCAAGCGCTCGTTACACACCAGTCGGTTGTCTCATCAGACAGACGGTTAATAATTGTCCCATCAGACAGACGGTTAATAATTGTCCCATCAGACAGACGGTTAATAATTGTCCCATCAGACAGACGGTTGTATCATCAGACAGACGGTTGTTTTATCAGACAGTCGGTTGTCCCATCAGCCAGCCAGTTGTCCCATCATACATACCGTTGTTTCATCAGACAGACCTTTGTCCTATCAGGCAGACAGTTGTTTTATCAGACAATCGGTTGTCCCATCAGACAGTCGGTTGTCCCATTCGACAGACGGTTTTCCCATCAGACAGACGGTTGTCCCATCAGACAGACGTTTGTCCCATCAGACATACGGTTGTCTCATCAGACAGACCTTTGTCCTATCAGACAGACGTTTGTTTTACCAGACAGTCGGTTGTCCCATCAGACAGTCGGTTGTCCCATCAGACAGACGGTTGTCCCATCAGACAGTCGGTTGTCCCATCAGGCAGTCGGTTGTCCCATCAGACAGACGGTTGTCCCATCAGACAGACGGTTGTTTCATCAGACAGTCGGTTGCCCCATCTGACAGACGGCTGTTTCATTAGACAGACGGTTGTCCTATCAGACAGACGGTTTTCCCCTCAGAGAGACGGCTGTCCTATCAGACAGTCGGCTGTCCCATCAGCCAGTCAGTTGTCCCATCCATCAGAGAGACGGTTGTCCCATCAGACATACCGTTGCTTCATCAGGCAGACCTTTGTCCCATCAGACAGACCTTTGTCCCACCAGACAGACGGTAGTCCCATCAGAGAGACGGTTGTCCCATCAGAGAGACGGTTGTCCCATCAGACATACCGTTGTTTCATCAGACAGACCTTTGTCCTATCAGACAGACAGTTGTTTTATCAGACAGTCGGTTGTCCCATCAGACAGTCGGTTGTCCCATTAGACAGACGGTTTTCCCATCAGACAGACGGTTGTCCCATCAGACAGTCGGTTGTCCCATCAGAGAGACGGTTGTCCCATCAGACATAGCGTTGCATCATCAGACAGACGGTTTTTTCATCAGGCAGACCTTTGTCCCATCAGATAAACCTTTGTCCCATCAGACAGACGGTAGTCCCATCAGAGAGACGGTTGTCCCATCAGAGAGACGGTTGTCCCATCAGACATACCGTTGTTTCATCAGACAGACCTTTGTCCTATCAGACAGACGTTTGTTTTACCAGACAGTCGGTTGTGCCATCAGACAGTCGGTTGTCCCATCAGATAGAGGGTTGTCCCATCAGACAGTCGGTTGTCCCATCAGACAGACGGTTGTTTCATCAGACAGACGGTTGTTTCATCAGACAGATCTTTGTCTCATCAGACAGACGGTTGTCCTATCAGACAGTCGGTTGTCCCATCAGGCAGTCGGTTGTCCCATCAGACAGTCGGTTGTCCCATCAGACAGTCGGTTGTCCCATTAGACAGACGGTTGTCCCATCAGACAGACGGTTGCCCCATCTGACAGACGGTTGTTTCATTAGACAGACGGTTGTCCTATCAGACAGACGGTTTTCCCCTCAGAGAGACGGCTGTCCTATCAGACAGTCGGTTGTCCCATCAGCCAGTCAGTTGTCCCATCAGACAGACGGTTGTCCCATCAGACAGACGGTTGTATCATCAGACAGACGGTTGTTTTATCAAACAGTCGGTTGTCCCATCAGACAGTCCGTTGTCCCATCAGACAGCCGGTTATCAATTCAGACAATCGGTTGTCCCAGCATACATACGGTTGTTTCATCAGACAGACGGTTGTCCCATCAGGCAGTCGGTTGTCCCATCAGACAGACGGTTGTCCCATCAGACAGACCGTTGCATCATCAGACAGACGTTTGTTTTACCAGACAGTCGGTTGTCCCATCAGACAGACGGTTGTCCCATCAGACAGACGGTTGTCCCATCAGACAGACCGTTGCATCATCAGACAGACGAATGTTTCATCAGACGGTTGTATCATCAGACAGACGGTTAATAATTGTCCCATCAGACAGACGGTTAATAATTGTCCCATCAGACAGACGGTTAATAATTGTCCCATCAGACAGACGGTTAATAATTGTCCCATCAGACAGACGGTTGTATCATCAGACAGACGGTTGTTTTATCAGACAGTCGGTTGTCCCATCAGCCAGCCAGTTGTCCCATCATACATACCGTTGTTTCATCAGACAGACCTTTGTCCTATCAGGCAGACAGTTGTTTTATCAGACAATCGGTTGTCCCATCAGACAGTCGGTTGTCCCATTCGACAGACGGTTTTCCCATCAGACAGACGGTTGTCCCATCAGACAGACGTTTGTCCCATCAGACATACGGTTGTCTCATCAGACAGACCTTTGTCCTATCAGACAGACGTTTGTTTTACCAGACTGTCGGTTGTCCCATCAGACAGTCGGTTGTCCCATCAGACAGACGGTTGTCCCATCAGACAGTCGGTTGTCCCATCAGGCAGTCGGTTGTCCCATCAGACAGACGGTTGTCCCATCAGACAGACGGTTGTTTCATCAGACAGTCGGTTGCCCCATCTGACAGACGGCTGTTTCATTAGACAGACGGTTGTCCTATCAGACAGACGGTTTTCCCCTCAGAGAGACGGCTGTCCTATCAGACAGTCGGCTGTCCCATCAGCCAGTCAGTTGTCCCATCCATCAGAGAGACGGTTGTCCCATCAGACATACCGTTGCTTCATCAGGCAGACCTTTGTCCCATCAGACAGACCTTTGTCCCACCAGACAGACGGTAGTCCCATCAGAGAGACGGTTGTCCCATCAGAGAGACGGTTGTCCCATCAGACATACCGTTGTTTCATCAGACAGACCTTTGTCCTATCAGACAGACAGTTGTTTTATCAGACAGTCGGTTGTCCCATCAGACAGTCGGTTGTCCCATTAGACAGACGGTTTTCCCATCAGACAGACGGTTGTCCCATCAGACAGTCGGTTGTCCCATCAGAGAGACGGTTGTCCCATCAGACATAGCGTTGCATCATCAGACAGACGGTTTTTTCATCAGGCAGACCTTTGTCCCATCAGATAAACCTTTGTCCCATCAGACAGACGGTAGTCCCATCAGAGAGACGGTTGTCCCATCAGAGAGACGGTTGTCCCATCAGACATACCGTTGTTTCATCAGACAGACCTTTGTCCTATCAGACAGACGTTTGTTTTACCAGACAGTCGGTTGTGCCATCAGACAGTCGGTTGTCCCATCAGATAGAGGGTTGTCCCATCAGACAGTCGGTTGTCCCATCAGACAGACGGTCATCAATTCAGAAAATCGGTTGTCCCACAAGACAGACGGTTGTTTCATCAGACAGACGGTTGTTTCATCAGACAGATCTTTGTCTCATCAGACAGACGGTTGTCCCATCAGACAGTCGGTTGTCCCATCAGGCAGTCGGTTGTCCCATCAGACAGTCGGTTGTCCCATCAGACAGTCGGTTGTCCCATTAGACAGACGGTTGTCCCATCAGACAGACGGTTGCCCCATCTGACAGACGGTTGTTTCATTAGACAGACGGTTGTCCTATCAGACAGACGGTTTTCCCCTCAGAGAGACGGCTGTCCTATCAGACAGTCGGTTGTCCCATCAGCCAGTCAGTTGTCCCATCAGACAGACGGTTGTCCCATCAGACAGACGGTTGTATCATCAGACAGACGGTTGTTTTATCAAACAGTCGGTTGTCCCATCAGACAGTCCGTTGTCCCATCAGACAGCCGGTTATCAATTCAGACAATCGGTTGTCCCAGCATACATACGGTTGTTTCATCAGACAGACGGTTGTCCCATCAGGCAGTCGGTTGTCCCATCAGACAGACGGTTGTCCCATCAGACAGACCGTTGCATCATCAGACAGACGTTTGTTTTACCAGACAGTCGGTTGTCCCATCAGACAGACGGTTGTCCCATCAGACAGACGGTTGTCCCATCAGACAGACCGTTGCATCATCAGACAGACGAATGTTTCATCAGACGGTTGTATCATCAGACAGACGGTTGTTTTATCAAACAGTCGGTTGTCCCATCAGACAGTCCGTTGTCCCATCAGACAGCCGGTTAGCAAGTCAGACAATCGGTTGTCCCATCATACATACTGTTGTTCCATCAGACAGACGGTTGTCCCATCAGGCAGTCGGTTGTCCCATCAGACAGACGGTTGTGCCATCAGAGAGACGGCTGTTCTATCAGACAGTCGGCTGTCCCATCAGACAATTGGTTGTCTCATCAGACAGACTGTTGTCCCATCAGACAGACGGTTGTATCATCAGACAGACGGTTGTTTTATCAGACAGTCGGTTGTCCCATCAGCCAGCCAGTTGTCCCATCAGACAGACGGTTATCAATTCAGACAGTCGGTTGTCCCATCAGACAGACGGTTGCTTCATCAGACAGACGGTTGTCCCATCAGACACTCGGTTGTCCCATCAGACAGACGGTTGTCCCATCAAATAGACGGTCATAAATTTAGACAGTCGGTTGTCCCATCAGACAGACGATTGTTTCATTAGACAGACCATTGTCTCATCAGACAGACGGTTGTCCCATCAGACAGACGGTTGTATCATCAGACAAACGGTTGTTTCATCAGACAGTCGGTTGCCCCATCTCACAGACGATTGTTTCAGTAGACAGACGGTTGTCCTATCAGACAGACGGTTTTCCCCTCAGAGAGACGGCTGTCCTATCAGACAGTCGGCTGTCCCATCAGCCAGTCAGTTGTCCCATCAGACAGACGGTTGTCCCATCAGACAGACGGTTGTATCATCAGACAGACGGTTGTTTTATCAAACAGTCGGTTGTCCCATCAGACAGTCCGTTGTCCCATCAGACAGCCGGTTATCAATTCAGACAATCGGTTGTCCCAGCATACATACGGTTGTTTCATCAGACAGACGGTTGTCCCATCAGGCAGTCGGTTGTCCCATCAGACAGACGGTTGTCCCATCAGACAGACCGTTGCATCATCAGACAGACGTTTGTTTTACCAGACAGTCAATTGTCCCATCAGACAGTCGGTTGTCCCATCTGACAGACGGTTGTCCCATCAGACAGTCGGTTGTCCCATCAGACAGACGGATGTCCCATCAGACAGTCGGTTGTCCCATCAGACAGACGATTGTTTAATCAGACAGACCTTTGTCTCATCAGACAGACGGTTGTCCCATCAGACAGACGGTTGTATCATCAGACAAACGGTTGTTTCATCAGACAGTCGGTTGCCCCATCAGACAGACGGTTGTCCCATCAGACAGCCGGTTATCAATTCAGACAATCGGTTGTCCCAGCATACATACGGTTGTTTCATCAGACAGACGGTTGTCCCATCAGGCAGTCGGTTGTCCCATCAGACAGACGGTTGTCCCATCAGACAGACCGTTGCATCATCAGACAGACGGTTGTTCAATCAGACAGTCTGTTTTCCCATCAGACAGATGATTGACCTATCAGACAGTCGGTTGTCCCATCAGGCAGTCGGTTTTCCAATCAGACAGACGATTGACAAATCAGACAGACGGTTGTCCCATCAGACAGACGGTTGTCCCATCAGACAGACGGCTGTCCCATCAGACAGTCCGTTGTCCCATCAGACAGTCGGCTGTCCCGTCAGACAGTTGGTTGTCCCATCAGACAGACGGTTGTCCCATCAGACAGACGGTTGTTCCATCAGACAGTTTGTTGTCCCATCAGACAGACGGTTGTCCCATCAGACAGCCTGCCGCATTAGACAGACGGTTGTATCATCAGACAGACGGTTGTTCCATCAGACAGTTTGTTGTCCCATCAGACAGACGGTTGTTTCATCAGACAGACCGTTGTCCCATCGTACTGACGGTTGTCCCATCAGACAGTCGGTTGTCCCATCAGACAGACGGTTGTATCATCAGACAGACCTTTGTCCCATCAGACAGTTGGTTGTTCCATCAGACAGTCGGTTGTCCCATCAGACAGACGGTTGTCCCATCAGACAGTCGGTGATACCGTCAGACAGACGGTTGTCCCATCAGATAGACGGTTTTCCCGTCAGACAGACGGTTGTCCCAGCAGACAGACGGTTGTCCCAGCAGACAGACGGTTTTCCCGTCAGACAGACGGTTGTCCCATCAGACAGACAGTTGTCCCGAACTATTGGCCCTAGAATCGCGCACGGATTGGCGCGAAATACTTGGCCCTGGCCGTTCGAACTCACGGGCCCAGGGTGTGGGGGGCCGGTTGCCTTGATATCACGAAATCTAGCTTTCAAACACACTCCATTTCCAATTAATGGTTAATTAAAGCCAATATAATAATTTTCCACATTTAATGAAGACATGAATAACCATGGAGGGGCGGGGAGTTTATTCTTGGGAGGAGTTGTCTTGTAGGCACTCTCCGGGGAGAAATCGCCCGCGGATATAGGGGGGGGGGATTTCATGAAGAACTTCCTGGGCTATCGGAGGGCTGGAGGTGGGGGGGGGGGGTGGGAGGGCAAGGATCCCCAGGCTGGGGATGGGGGGGGGGGAGTCTAGGGTAGAGGGGATTTGTCAGAAATCGCAATCGAGATCTTCATAATCAATCAGCATGCGCCTATTTTCAATTGTGTTTCCGCCAGATAACTGATCCGGCCCGGCCGCGTGGCCCGCCGCGGCGGACACTGGCTAAGCCAAGCCAGGGGGTCATCATGATTTTATCGTTTAGTCAGGATGCCCGGGATATGGCCGAAAGGGGCGGGGGAAAGCGACCTATTTTTCGCCCTGCGATCATGTGACCGCCGCGGACAAAATGTCGGAGGGGGATGTTTCTCAGCGGTCACGGACAACGGCGAAGGATCACAAGCTGACCGAGTGCGAAGGCCGTGCAAGGGTTAGTATAGTAAACACGTCGCACCCGTATCCCATTATCAGACTAAGCGAACATATCTGTCCATGTGATTATTTGCTGGCAACTGTTGGAACATAGTGAAACCAGTGAGTCACTCATGCTGCGCTCCTATGGTATAGATATATGGCCTGGAAGGAGCGTTCAGTCTCGTATCGCGTTGTTGACTTATGGGGGTCGTTCAGGGCTAGAGTCATAGGCTTATACGTACGACCGCGCCATCATACTTGTAAACCGAGTAAAGAAGAGGGTAACGATTGCTGGACCTGCTCCTAGCTCCATTAATGGTGACTGGCTCGGGCGTTATGGAGGCTGAGGCGGTGCCCGCAGAACATCTCGGGTTGGACAATCGATACTGCCCCGCCCCCTTTGGTGCCTTTGCCTATGGCAGAGCAGAGCTTCAGGCTGACTGGTGGAGTTGGTTTCTTTACGTGTATAGATGTATGCAGTCCCCCCCCCCCCCCAACCTACCGCCCATCCTGTCCATGTGGGTCTGTACAGCCACCTTTTGAAACACAAGGGTTAAATTATGCTTTATGAGGTGGAACATAAAGAGTTGAACGAGATGAAACAGTCCCAAGACGGCGTCGGGCTCTGGCCGCGGGAACGGGCTGTCGATCTGAATGTGGAACGGCCCTGTGTGGGTTGAGGTATAGACCTTCCATCATTGGCAAAGACCCTCCTTGGCAAAGACCCTCTTTGGCAAAGACCCTCCTTGGCAAAGACCCTCTTTGGCAAAGACCCTCCTTGGCAAAGACCCTCCTTAGCTCTCCTTGGCAAAGACCTTGGCAAAGACGCTCCTTGGCAAAGACCCTCCTTGGCAGACCCTCCTTGGCAAAGACCCTCCTTGGCAACGACCCTCCTTGGCAACGACCCTCCTTGGCAAAGACCCTCCTTGATTGATGGGCGCTCACGTCGTTATCGTGGGCCATAGGTCATATCGCGAAAATGGAAAGGTTAAGGTAGATAGGAGTCATGTCTGCCGGAGTAACCCTTACTCCACGAAGACAAGTGAGACAACACCGAGGTCGGGGTGAGACCAGTGGAGGTGGCCGAGGTGTGGGTGAGACCAGTGGCGGTGGCCGAGATGTGGTTGAGACCAGTGGCGGTGGCCGAGGTGGAGGTGAGACCAGTGGCGGTGGCCGAGGTGCGGGTGAGATCGGTGGCGGTGGCCGAGGTGGGGGTGAGACCAGTGGCGGTGGCCGAGGTGTGGGTGAGACCAGTGGCGGTGGCCGAGGTGCGGGTGAGACCAGTGACGGTGGCCGAGGTGTGGGTAAGACCAGTGGTGGTGGCCGAGGTGGGGGTCAGACCAGTGGCGGTGGCCGAGGTGGAGGTGAGACCAGTGGCGGTGGCCGAGGTGCGGGTGAGATCGGTGGCGGTGGCCGAGGTGGGGGTGAGACCAGTGGCGGTGGCCGAGGTGTGGGTGAGACCAGTGGCGGTGGCCGAGGTGCGGTTGAGACCAGTGGCGGTGGCCGAGGTGTGGGTGAGACCAGTGGCGGTGGCCGAGGTGTGGGTGAGACCAGTGGCGGTGGCCGAGGTGCGGGTGAGATCGGTGGCGGTGGCCGAGGTGGAGGTGAGACCAGTGGCGGTGGCCGAGGTGCAGGTGAGATCGGTGGCGGTGGCCGAGGTGTGGGTGAGACCAGTGGCGGTGGCCGAGGTGGGGGTGAGACCAGTGGCGGTGGCCGAGGTGGAGGTGAGACCAGTGGCGGTGGCCGAGGTGGGGGTGAGACCAGTGGCGGTGGCCGAGGTGTGGGTGAGACCAGTGGCGGTGGCCGAGGTGTGGGTGAGACCAGTGGCGGTGGCCGAGGTGGGGGTGAGACCAGTGGCGGTGGCCGAGGTGGAGGTGAGACCAGTGGCGGTGGCCGAGGTGCGGGTGAGATCGGTGGCGGTGGCCGAGGTGGAGGTGAGACCAGTGGCGGTGGCCGAGGTGTGGGTGAGACCAGTGGCGGTGGCCGAGGTGGGGGTGAGACCAGTGGCGGTGGCCGAGGTGGAGGTGAGACCAGTGGCGGTGGCCGAGGTGCGGGTGAGATCGGTGGCGGTGGCCGAGGTGGGGGTGAGACCAGTGGCAGTGGCCGAGGTGTGGGTGAGACCAGTGGCGGTGGCCGAGGTGCGGGTGAGACCAGTGGCGGTGGCCGAGGTGTGGGTGAGACCAGTGGCGGTGGCCGAGGTGCGGGTGAGATCGGTGGCGGTGGCCGAGGGGTGGGTGAGACCAGTGGCGGTGGCGGTGGCCGAGGTGGGGGTGAGACCAGTGGCGGTGGCCGAGCTGGAGGTGAGACCAGTGGCGGTGGCTTAGGTGGAGGTGAGACCAGTGGCGGTGGCCGAGGTGGAGGTGAGACCAGTGGCGGTGGCCGAGGTGGGGGTGAGACCAGTGGCTGTGGCCGAGGTGGGGGAGAGACCAGTGGCGGTGGCCGGGGTGGGGGAGAGACCAGTGGCGGTGGCCGAAGTGGGGGAGAGACCAGTGGCGGTGGCCGAGGTGGGGGTGAGACCAGTGGCGGTGGCCGAGGTGGAGGTGAGACCAGTGGCAGTGGCCGAGTTGGGGTGAGACCAGTGGCGGTGGCCGAGGTGGAGGTGAGATAAATGGCGGTGGCCGAGGTGTGGGTGAGACCAGTGGCGATGGCCGAGGTGGGGGTGAGACCAGTGGCGGCGGCCGAGGTGGGGGTGAGACCAGTGGCGGTGGCCGAGGTGCGGGTGAGATCGGTGGCGGTGGCCGAGGTGTGGGTAAGACCAGTGGCGGTGGCCGAAGTGTGGGTGAGACCAGTGGCGGTGGCCGAGGTGGGGGTGAGACAAGTGGCGGTGGCCGAGGTGTGGGTGAGACCAGTGGCGGTGGCTGAGGTGCGGGTGAGATCGGTGGCGGTGGCCGAGGTGTGGGTGAGACCAGTGGCGGTGGCCGAGGTGGGGGTGAGACCAGTGGCGGTGGCCGAGGTGGAGGTGAGACCAGTGGCTGTGGCCGAGGTGGGGATGAGATCAGTGGCGGTGGCCGAGGTGGGGATGAGATCAGTGGCGGTGGGGGTGGGGGTGAGACCAGTGGCGGTGGCCGAGGTGGGGGTGAGACCAGTGGCAGAGGCCGAGGTGGAGGTGAGATAAATGGCGGTGGCCGAGGTGGGGGAGAGACCAGTGGCGTTGACCGAGGTGGGGGAGACCCCAGTGACGGTGGCCGAGGTGGAGGTGAGATAAATGGCGGTGGCCGAGGTGGGGGTGAGACCAGTGGCGTTGACCGAGGTGGGGGAGAGACCAGTGGCGGTGGCCGAGGTGGAGGTGAGATCAGTGGCGTTGGCCGAGGTGGAGGTGAGACCAGTGGCGGTGGCCGAGGTGGAGGTGAGACCAGTGGCAGTGGCCGAGGTCGGGGTGAGACCAGTGGCGGTGGCCGAGGTGGAGGTGAGATAAATGGCGGTGGCCGAGGTGGGGGTGAGACCAGTGGCGTTGACCGAGGTGGGGGTGAGACCAGTGGCGGTGGCCGAGGTGGAGGTGAGATAAAAGGCGGTGGCCGAGGTGGGGGTAAGACCAGTGGCGGTGGCTGAGGTGGAGGTGAGACCAGTGGCCGTGGCCGAGGTGGAGGTGAGACCAGTGGCGGTGGCCGAGGTGGAGGTGAGACCAGTGGCGGTGGCCGAGGTCGGGGTGAGACCAGTGGCGGTGGCCGAGGTGGGGGTGAGACCAGTGGCGGTGGCCGAGGTGGGGATGATATCAGTGGTGGTGGCCGAGGTGGAGGTGAGACCAGTGGCGGTGGCCGAGGTGGGGGTGAGACCAGTGGCAGTGGCCGAGGTGGGGGTGAGACCAGTGGCGGTGGCCGAGGTGGGGATGAGACCAGTGGCGGTGGCCGAGGTGGGGGAGAGACCAGTGGCAGTGGCCGAGGTGGGGGTGAGACCAGTGGCAGTGGCCGAGGTGGAGGTGAGACCAGTGGCGGTGGCCGAGGTGGAGGTGAGACCAGTGGCGGTGGCCGAGGTGGCCAAGGTGAGGGTGAGACCAGTGGCGGTGGCCGAGGTCGGGGTGAGATCAGTGACGGTGGCCGAGGTGGAGGTGAGACCATATTGGCGGTGGCCGAGGTGGAGGTGAGACCATTGGCGGTGGCCAAGGTTTAAAATCAAGAAACGACACATGTCGGTCTGTATTGTTGCTTTAAAATTACATATGATCTCAATTTCAGAATCCAGATTTTGTTTCTGTGCTCTCCTTTTTTTCTGTTTCGAAGTAAGTTGTGCATGTATTTTAGCTACACCACATTTCGTAGTCCACTTTGTTCATCAGTTGCCGCATGAAAAGGCCAGTATAATGTAACAATTACGCTAGAGCATTCGATCGGGCGTTAACGTTCAAGTTTGTCTTCCATTGTGGCAGTGACTTGTTTAAGAGAAGCTCACATATTACTCAAGGCCGGCATTTTCAGCGATTGTCGACTTCATAACCGTCAACAAAGGAAGATTGTTCAAGTGGAAATAGTCTCGTTGCGTCACTAAATTTCTCAGCTCGCTATAACAGAACAATCTTGAAAATTAGCATCACGTTTGAAGATTAAGGTGTGTTTACATCCTTGGGTTCCTGTTCTATCTTCCGTGTCAGAGAAGGCGAAATAGATTGCCTAGTAAATGGTGGTCGTGAGTAATACGAGAGCTATGCTGACTTAATAATTCGCGCGTGCATGGAAGAACGGCCGTGTTTTCGATTCAGTAGTTCACACATGCATCGCCGATTTATACCCGCATCCACAACCAGCAATATGGGTTCTGTTGCGACCGGCAAAGAAATCTCTTTGAAACCAACATAACGTACGTACTGTTGCTCATTCATCTGAACGAGCAATAGATTTGGTTGAACCGGACCGTGCAAACACGACAGGCCAACAGCAGCAAAATGATGATAGTTAATCGCTGCCGCAGCACCACCTTTCCCCACGCCCGCTCCCCAACCCTAGGTGGCTCACATGCACCAGCGACCGTGATGGTTGGTGTATGCAGCCTATCGTTCTCATACCGCAGTTCTAAGGCCATTAACGGTGTTTATCAGGCCACTCGGATAATCAGCGAGAACTGCTCACCGCGGCCCGCGGGTTGTGGTCCGAATCAACTCTTAGCGTTCACAACGGATAAAGCCATTTCTTTGTCTGTCATCGTGCACGCTGCATTTCGCGACATATCTTTGTATTGGAGGAAAATAAAGGAAAAGAAATCACTTGGCGGTGTAGATGGGATACAAGTCCGTGTTCGGATGAAATTCATATTCATATATATTGAGGGCTGTGGTGTCGTGGGACTGTTTTGATCAGAACCTTCGCGGTGTTACCGGTCTTACGATGATCAAAGCGATGTCATCGTGGCAGAACATAGACGTGTTGGATATCAATGAGCTGACAAAGACCGCAACAGACTGGAAACCGAGGGAGGTGTCGCCGAAAGAAGTGGCGGTGAGTGTGCAAATAAACCGATCTAGTGCCGGAACGACGTTATATGTATTAAAATGACACACAATTATGCAACCTGCACCCGTACTTGATAAATGTAGGTGGGAAATTTTATATCGTTGTGCATAGGGTATGTAAGTGACATCACAGACAGCGCGCGCTCACCTCCAGCGAATCCGGTTTCGGGTACATGACACTTCACCGCCCCATATACATAGCATGGGGAGCGTTTTGTAATTGTGTGAAACGCAGAGAAAACCAGTGTCTTTCGATTCAAAACTGGTAAAAAAAATTTACTCCATATGGTTTTCAACTCTAACAGTGCATGCATATCCTAAATATCACTGAGTCAAGTTTGAGGCCCATACTAAAGTATAGGGACCCACTGACGCGTTGTACCCAGAATGTTTGTTTCTACGCGCGCGCTGTCTGTGACGTCACTTACCGACCCTAGACGGCCTTGGGCGTATCATACGTGTATCACAAAAATACGCGTCTTAGCGTGAAAAATAATCGCGTTAAAAATGGATGCAGTTTATCGCACGGTACCAGAATCGGCTGACCAGCTTTAGCCTGACAAAAACATTATCGTAAGACAATTAGGTTGGTTGGTTTGTTTATTCAGGACTCTTTAATTACGTTTGGTCATATCGCGCCAATTGGAGAAGAAAGGGAGAGTGGAGCCATGTCCCCGGGGATAACCCCCTACTCTTTGCAAAAATAGACATGGGATCTTTAACATGTGAGCACACAGACATGGCCACCTAATTAATGTGGCCAGAGCACGCGAGGGGAGCGCTCTAACCCACTGAGCTATCGGGCCGGCCCCAGGGGCGGATCTAGGAATTTGCCAAGGGCTCTCTGAAAAACTTGCGACCGGGGAGGGGGAGGGGGGAGGGCGTGCTCGGAGAAGCCGACTTTAACAGTGTATGTTCAGGTTCCCAAGGGGGCTGTTGCTCTCTGAAAACTTGCGACCGGCGGGAGGGGGGGGGGGGGGCTTGGGCTTGGAGAACTCGACTTTAAGGACCGCCACTGGGCCCCGTAAGACAGGGTGGATAACCTGACTTGCTCAGCCCCAAACTGATCAAACGCATTCGAATTAACTCGTCTGTCACTCACGCGGTGGAGCCACCGCTCACCAGTCTTTCTGGGGATCCGGGGTTCTTGATGAGTGAAGTAGAACCAACAGAGAGCGATCGAGAAACGTGCAAGAGACAATTGAAATCTGTCGATTTCATCGTTGTATTTGTAGGGCCAGGAATTGAATACGGGTGTAGGCGATAGTCGAAGATATTGTTAAGATCATGAAAAATTCCATAACTCGGTCCATCCGAATCCGAATTAGGTTACATTCAAGCAGGATAATGAATAGGCGCAGTAACGGACTGCTGTGAATAAAGAACCTGACTGTTCAGCGGAGCATGTCGGTCTGAATCGTGGTACCGTGACAACTTCGTGCACAACAAGTAGAGAAGCCTTAGCTAACGGTGGCAACACAGTATATAGGCCTATATGACTGGATGCCGCGGGGACTTCACTTACTTGTGCAAAAAAGGCAGGGATTGGTGATTGCGTCCTTGGCCGCATACTTTATTACACGACGTACATGGAGATCTTGGTGCAGTGTTATCGACGGTGTTATGATTGGAACATTGATCCTTGATCATTAAAAGTCGCGGGCGACAGATGTCTAGCAATTATAGGAGACTAGATAGGTCCATTACGATTTCTTCAGATGATGCACCTCAACATATACTGCATGAACATATATTGTTAGGACATCAAAACTAATGTGGATAGCATAGATATATTATCACTCTTCGGATAAAAAGACGAGGTCGTCGCTGTCGTTGATCGCTTCCCCGTTACTCCTGTCAACATGGTATCCAACGCTGGCTACGACAGTAGCTTTGACGATGCCTTCTACGGAAGACATGCGCAGATTGGGAGCCGGAAGGTCCAGTTCAAAGATGGCCGCGGGTCCCTGACGCCCAGCGTGACGTCAGAAGCCTCGGTAGATCCAGAAGACGATCAGGTCATCTTTCGGCTCGATTCGCGCGGCGAAAACCTCGAGGATGTCCAGGAACATGATGACTCGGAAGGATCCGACGATGCGGAGCGGGTGGTGACAATTCATTCTCCTGGACCGGTCAGTGTGCCTCTCGACGAGGTGGATGAGAACCAGAACCAGATGGAAGGAACTGATCAGTCGCAGAGAGAGGCGTCCAGGAAGCGATTTATAGCGGATGCAATCGATTCTATGTCAACATCGCGGGTATGTAGTGTAAACATGATGAATACATCATGAATCTGTCAGTCTGCGTAATTAAGACGTTAGATTTGCAGCTTCTTTTTTCTTGTGGTTTATGTATTCCGATTAATTTCGCGGCATTTGCGCATATGACTGAATAAGCATATCTGATACCGGCAGAGTTTGCCAGTCATCACATCACATCATCACTTTTGATCCTGACCAGTACACGATCATTGCATTATGAGTAATGTAAATAGAACCGATAGAGAATTGCTTCGTTGCATGTTCTTGCCTTAGTGAGTATATAGCGCACTCCAGATCCAAGTTAAGACAGGAGATTGTTCCAGCTGTCATTAATATCATTACCCCGAGAGGTTCTTGCATGATTTCTGCCACTCACAATAACGACATTATATAATTTCTGCCATCCTATCCATTTTGTTAAATTCTACCGTTCTGCGTCACAATAAATGTTCATTATGATTAAAGCGGGTGTCCAACCTGATTTAATCGCGATCTGCACCGAAAGTTTACATCTTAAAATTAAATTGGCTAGTGTTAACGCTTCGATTCGACCGACTGGTAAGGAGAACAAAATTAAGGTAACCCGCCCCCAGCAATGTCAAGCAGAGCGCCATTTTGCCGGGAGGAGTGACGCATATTGTGACTATTCATATGGCGCCACCTTACTTTATAACTCGCAGAGAGAGATCAGGGCCGCGATTTACAGATGAACAGCGGCAGTTCCATGCCGCGCAGTAGCACAGGATCTTAGCCTTTCATGGAAAAGTACCGTCCAAACAAATTGATATACGTCTTGCGACGATTGACCCCACAACAATGCCATGATTGGAGTTAGAATCGCAGCTATTTATATTGGCGATTATCACGCGCTCTTGTTTTGCTCACACAAAAGGCGCAATTTCCGGTTTGAATAAATTAGAGTATCGCCTCCTGATTGGTCAATCACAGACACGCCTCGAAAAAGGGCTGCCGCCTGGGTAGGGGGCGAAATCGTGCCGGGCGGTCACTTCTAAGTTTTATTGTGAGCTACAGATAAAACGAAAAATTCCGTAATTTGGATGATAGACAATTTGGTATTATATCAATCGGTAAAGCAGCGTTAGATGCCAGGCTGGCGGTTCCCTTTAATATAAACACTATAGATTTGTTAGCTATTGGTTAGCTAATGAATCTGCTACTTAATTACATGTAGCAATGAAAGTAAAGCCGTTTGCATGGCCACCTTACACGGGAACGTTATGCTTTTTTGTGCATTTCTCGTCTAAATTTATATGCGTTTATCGTTGCAGGAGATCAAATACAAGTTGACACCCCAGAGGCCTAAGCTAAAGAGCCGCTCAGTCTCCGCATCTTCCAACGACAGCGTCAGTTCAGGTAGGCGACTTGCACGTCTTACGATTGGCTCCTATGATTGCCCAGCCGGATTCTGCATTAAAATATTTTCCGTATTTTTGTCCTGCTGTGACCTTTGTGTGCGCATCACGAGCCGCAATTTGTGCGTGTTTAGGATGCACGAAGTCTTGTTACCATGGCGATGGCAATGAATGCGAATTTATATATCTGGTCTTAAAACTATAAAATTATACCCGTAGATCTAGAACCTGATTGATATTGCATGACAAATGACTGGTATGTTTGCGTGCCGTGTTCTTCATTACCTGGGATACTCATACCTCACAGGAAATATGCAATTTTAGTAGGCCTAATCATTTATAATTGAACGTCTGCAGATGATTAAAAATACTTCTTATATAAGAATAGATTAATTGAATACACTCTTGAAATAGAAGTCTTACTGGTAGGGGCTTATACTTCAGATTCATGGACTTGAATAGGTCTTTATGTTTCTATGACTGGCCTCTAGCTACTAATAATAAAACTATTTACAAATTAACAAATATATAGATATATAAGGCTTATATATATTTATTAAATAATCTATATTTAAGTTTTATTTCCCGTCCGTTTTGAAGAGTAGGCCTTCACAATTTTAATTAAGTGCAGTTAGACGTTACAAAAAAAAAAGAAAAAATATATATATAAGTTACAATTACATATTTATAAGTTAACGTCATATGGCATATAGATCTGGAACCTGGGTAATTGCATGGTGCATGTGACCACAAAAGTGGCCTAAAACACTGATGCTTTATTTCTGACGTTTAGCCTTATGCGAACCCGTTCTATTCAGTGGCCAACTGAACTGTGTAGCACAGCTAGGTTATGAGGGTAGAGAGCAAGAGGAACAGCAATCAGTGTAAATTTCGGTTAACTATAGAAGCTGTATCTCACCAGATATCAAGCTTTTGGCCTGGGCTTACCGTCGAACCCCCATCTTCGTCTGGTGAAATCTTCAAACGGTGAAATCACTCGCCGGGTAGCCATGGTTTCTGTAGATCTATTATTCATTACGTCAGTGGTTTAATTTACCCGCTGGTCCAATCTAGCGGCCAATTTGCCTACCGTGCACAGGCAACGGTCGAAATTTATCAACATTTCCCCAACATATATATCTGGGCAACGGTAGGCCAACACCAGGTATGGAATCTTTCCATACCTACACCCTGACCTCCATCAAGCTGGGCAGATGTACGGTCTTTGCGCCATAGAGTTAATTGCATCCTGACGTATATATTCTTCTCGGGTGTTGTGTTGAGAACGAATGAGTTCAGACTCGCGAGGAATACCAATAGGTATACATACGCTATTAGCAATTCTATGGTGTTGAAAAGCATCACTTGTAGCTTTGAGTGTTCTATTTACATGTCAATGAAATAAAACTGATGTAGGCCGTGGCCATTATATAGAATAAACCGTTAGATACCGGAACAAGTGGGCATATATATCCCCGACGGCCCATTTGCAGCCCGCGGCGTGTGCGTGAGTCAAGAATGTGCACTGATCGTGCTGATGAACTTCATCGCGCGATACCCGGCGTCGCGCACTGGTAGCCAAGGTCAAGGTCACTTGTCGTAGGCAGCAGACTGGCTGGACGTCGGAGCAGCGGCATGATACATGCGTAGCCTATATTTTCGATATCTCAGTCAGATGTTATCCTTTAGTCTTCGGAAACAAGTTGGGGATTTAAGGCATTCCTGATATTCTATTCGTTGTCTGTGTGGTCGGCCATTGATGCTGCTTGGAAGAAAAGCGAAGCTGTTTGTTGTGTGGCGAATGAACGGTGAACGGACAACAACAAGACTGCTGGAGACTGCTGACGGCTTGACCAGCTGCAGCCAGCTGACTCACTCGTTCAAGTCGTTGTCTACATCAGAAGAAATCTAACTAAATCTACATTTGATACATATTTGCACAGCCACAGGTCATTATGTCTCAGTTAAAGGCAAGCAATACGATAACAAAGCTGAGTGAGGCTGAGCCAGTCGTGGATGAGAAATTATCTAATACCGCTAATATGGAGAAGCCAACTAAACGAGTAGAGATAATGATTGGAGATGAAGCAATTTTGAAGCCAAAAGACAAGAGGCTTGAAGAATTGAGGACCGACAATAGTCGCAAGCGTTCTGGATCTCAAAGATCTGAGGGATCGGAACTGACATATTCTGATACAGGTAAGTTTATATGCTGTTAATAAATATTGCGTAAGGACACTAAGGTGCAGTAATTGTTCACTGCAGCCCATATACAAGCTCTCAGCAGCTCTAGGCTGATAAACTTGAATGTATCCAATACAATTTACATTAATGTACAGAGGACTTTACATTATACAACTTTTGTTCTGCCAGCTTAAACAGACTATAATGGAAGGAGTTGTATAAAAGAAAGATGTCAGCAGATATGCTGTCTAGGTTCAAGCGTTATAAAATGCGAAAAATCAAACCACAATACACATGTTTAGCCAGTAAAACATCAATATATCTGGCTCCCTTTTCTCAATTATTCATATAAGCATCAGCATCTGAAGGATTCTCTGAATCTGTATTTTAATCTACTCATACAATGCTGCGATGTTAATAACCAGGTCTCCAGTCTGAAAACAAGACGTTACTGTCGTAAGACAGTTGGCAATGGGACAACATAACCATGTCTTCCCATTACCAACTGTTTTATGATAGGTCTCCAGCTCTGTGCTGTATAAACATGATAAATAGCATCAACACCCTTGGCTTGTGCCATCTACTCCAGCTTATATCAGCTTCACATAAAAGGTGTGAATAACTTAGTTAAGACTTGAATGCCTAGGACAGGGTTCCCACAGGTCAGGGAAAACGGAAAATGGTGAAAAAAAATGTCCTGCAGGGAAAAATCAGGAAATTTAATTTTCAAGCCAAAATCAGGGAAAAATCAGGGAATTTCAGAAACCAAGATTGCATTTTGGCCACTGTTCAATCCCAGTCACTACTAATATCTAGAAGGTTATGAATTCCCTGTCTAATATGGTTAATAATATCCTAATAGGTACATGGTTATGGGCCTGATCTTGTATAATTATGCAGTGGCATGTATGACAGAAGTTGTCTTGCTATCATTTATGTTCACGCTTTAACATTAAGACTCTCACTGCATTAAGACCTGAATTTTGAAGAAAAAAATTGTTTACATGTCTATAATTAAAGGCTGTACTTGAAGCCCAAACGGATTTGAGCAACCTTTGTCTCAGAGCTTTTTCTTAATTGTTGCTATGTCCACAGAATACAATTCGGCTTTTTTTGTTGTGTGTATGAGGTGTGTTGCATTTAAATGTATTCCAACCAAAAATATTGCAGTTGTCAGGGTTAGCAGTTATATTTTTGGATGACGTAAGAGGCGAGTAAAAAAAATATTACTTTGTCTTGCGAATTCTAAGGATGTGGTGGGGGTCCGCGTTAAAGCCCCTTTTCACCGCCAAAATCTGCACGGAAGGGGTATTTTTCATGCGAAAACCCGCTCTGTGAATGCACATTTTCAGCACCCCCCTCCCCAGGCACAGGTTTTAAAATATCGGCATCAAATCAAGTGCATTCGTTCGCATTGGTATATTTACCTAGCAAAAATACAAATAAATACAAAAATAAGGTTATTGATGGCTGAGTTTAATTTTACAGGTACATTCCTTTACCACCAAGATATGTATATTGCAGTAAATAAAGTCTGACATATTAAAGAAAACTGATCTCTCATGAAAACCTAACATAATTTCCTTCTCCGATATAATTGTCTGATCAACCAGCTTTAATATTGGATTTGACATCATCCCATTATTCTTTAACCAAGTTGCATTTACAAAAAAAAAATGTATGGTGGTATCTGGCTAGTTGCATACTTTACATAGACGTTTTCCTTCTGTGTAGCTGATTATTAGTTGGATTAATGTTATGGAGTATTCTCCATTGCAGCAAAATCAACTGTGTTTCCTTAGTGACCAGGCAAGCTTCCAAATTTGTCTGAGCTGGTTGAACATGTATCTGTAGCAAAGCTTTTCTCTTAAGATGAGTATGAATATGCTTCGTCGATATAGAACTCGACATTTTATTTAAAAAAAAAAACAGTTGAACTGTCCCTTGACATTAAAGTTTACTTTCCTTCTATAGACCGCAGTCCTCCTCTCACGACAATTAATTCGAAATGAGTTACGGACAGTCGGTTACCTTCTGATATCATTTACCGTAGTGAAGTGATCCGGATTCCTTAACAATGTCACTAACAAATATGATTCCACATTTTGTCCAACGCCTTATATACAGTGGCATACCTTTGTATAATAATAAATAGTTATCCACAATCTAATTAATTCATTCCATAAAATGATGGGAATTTATTCGGCACACCTCTTAGCTGGCAAAATGAGACTACTTTTAAACAGTAATAACCCGACACATATGTAAGAGTAATAATATAAATGAAAACGCTCCAGATGGAATTGTTTGTTGAGTTTTGTTTTTATCAATTTACATGCAAACCCAAGTTGAAAGTGAATCATGTTAAACATCTTGAGACCACCATTATCTAGGTCCTGAATAAGGACGTCTCTCTTGACATGTTCTTTTATAATTTTCAGACCGTCCTCAGTAAAACAATTCTCTTTACTCCAAATGAATTTGAAACATATAATAATTGTGATGTTGAACATGCTTTTTGATTACTCAGGGAAACTTTCAGTAACTCAGGGAGAAATCAGGGAAAAATCAGAGAATTTCTGTTTTCGTTTCCTGTTGGAATCCTGCTAGGATTTGAGATTGGAGTGTTTGCTGGGTGTATAGCGATTCCAATCTAAAGGGTCCAAGCATTAGACGTAGGGAAAGGAAAGATAGGGTAGTCACTGTATTATTTGGGGTTATTCGTGATCTATTTTAATTGTAAAAGAGCAACACCTTGGTTGCTATATTTATTTATCCATCTGTACCAGAACACAAGAAAATGATGTACTTAAATGTTGTCTTGACATCAAATTTTTTATTTTGCCACTCACAAAAAATACAAGAATTTTTTTTAAAATATTTAACCCTGGTCTCTTACAGTAACATAATAATTTGAAAATGCTAAATTGCATATAATGTGCTCTTTCCTGCTAAAACTAAGCCCAGGTGAGACATATATCACAATTTGCAGAAAACTTTATTGTTTCATTCTATAAATTTAGAAACCCAATAAACAATGCCGTTTGGTTGTGATGTGGCCATCCTACGACACCACAGAACTCTGTCGCGGCACTACTACTTATAACAAAGCATCGCGAAATTGATAACGTTTACCACTAAGTTGAAAACCGTGAAATAGTCAGAAAGAAATTTTGGAGGATTCAAAGACTCATTCTTATTAGTATTTTGACTTCTTTAGTTTTGGCGGGAAAGAGATTGATATGCAAATTTAATATTTGGACAGTTACCATTTAAGACTATATGTATCAGATGCATATGGCCATATAAATCCATCTAAATTTCTTTATGCAATAGAGATCTATATATATCTTAGTCAGAAACTTATATGCCATTTGGTACAGTGGGGATGAAAAGTGTAGACATTGGGTATGTGGCATGAGACACTGAATATTAGTATGAAGTGTACCAAAAAGAGTACGGCCAGATTATATATGTTGGCTAAATTCAAGTTCAAGGCCAGATTATTATTTTTAAGTTCTCAACTGCAACATTTTTTGGGATTGAGATCAAATAGTTATTTCTGTATGATACACATGACATATCCTGCAAGATTGTAGTATGTCAAAATAAGTGTATACATCTCTCCATTTCTAGAGCCTTAAATGTTATGCCAAATAATGCCTTAATATAACATTTGAGTGCAACAATGTTGTAGGATCGTGCTTTAGCTCAAACTGGCCATTTCTAGGTGCAACGATTCTGGGCTCGCGCTAGGATATTTTTTTCATTAGCCAATTTGGCTAATTCCGTGGAAAAACATTAGCCAAAATTAGCCAAATATATTGGTTATAAATTGGTTATAAATCTCATAATTGGAGATGAATGTAGTAGATCTACCATGTAATGTGAACATGAATAAAAATGTGTTTGTAATTGAAATTTTATATTCGCCATTTTGGCGAGTGTCCAGGAAGTTCTTATCGCCAAATCCCGAATTTTCTCGCCAAATGGCTATTGGCGAATGCTAACGCGAGCCCAGCGATTGGAGGCGGCCCACTCCCTGGTTCGCTTGTGTCATTTCTGTGTCCGCATCCATGAATGTAATAATGCTGGGGGTGGGGGGGCGCTTCTTTTTACCAGGATGGTCTTTATCAGTGCAAACTGTATATGCCATTGTAGGTGTAGATTTTCTCCTTTTTCAGCCCCAGTTGTATTTGGACCCCTCCCTCATCTGGTTTAATTTCAGCCAGACTTGGGGACTGCAAAGCTGTACATGGCAGCTTTATTTGGCCTAAAGGCTAAAGGGTTAACATGTTAATATTGCTTCCTTGGAAAAACAATGCCCAAGTACATGATGGAGAGTTTTAAATCTAGAGAAAGCATCTCCTGTATCGTTCATCCTACCTTTGTCCTCAGATTTATTGTGTGAGTGTAATACAGTGAAATGAAGTCATTGGGCGAGCATGTTATTAGGTGGGCATGTCAACATGTCATTAGGCTCAGACATCACATGGGACTGGCAGCCTCTTTATGTATGGAGGTATGACTTGAAACATTAATTGCAACTTTCTGAGCACTGGGTCGAAAATGAAAGCCTGGGTTATATTCAATAGTAATGAGATCATCCCTGGCAACGAACCCTGCTTACCCTTCTTTATGAATATAACTATTGATGATTATCAAGTTGGCCTTCCCGGAATGCTGATATATAAATAATTCTGGGCTACCAAATTGCTGACATCACTAAAGCCATACATGAAATGTAATTGTTTTATTTTGGAAGCCCATGTAGTCGTCCTACCCGCTTCTGTTACATTGTAGAGCATGTTATACGCGTTCTTCGTTAATCTATCAGCGGATCTAATTCTCAGAAGAAGCCTACCACATGGTACACCAAGAGCATATGTACACCTGTGAAGGGTTCTTTCGCCTTCACCCCAGACCAACCTCGAAAAGAATAAAATGCCCAGAAATTGTTATGGTGCCTGTGCGCTTCTTGTAGAAGTCTTCCTTTAAAATGCCACATTTCATTGCCTCTGGCGTCTCCCATTCCTAAATACCATAATCTTGCTCTTGTCGATATTAAGTTGTGGCCCCATTTGTTACTAAAATTCTCTAAAACATTCAACAAGCTCTGCAGTCGACCGACAATGTCTGTACCTTTCACAATATCATCTGCAAACATTAACTGCATTACATTGGGGAAGACTTCATTAATATATACACCCTCACAACCATTCTTCTTACATGCATAGATCAGTTCATGTGCTACATAAGGCAGATAATTGCTTAAGTTTTTGCCATGTGTATGTCGGCTATTCCGTTTGTATTGCTAAAAAATATTTTAAGTGTGTCTTGAACAAATCATTTGTCTGAATGAAAAATTGTTTTGTTCCGTTACGGTCAACAAAAGTCAACTTTTCTAACTGGAGTTAAGCCTTTGTCAGCAGTTAGGATATCGTATGACTCTTGTGTAGATCTATGAATGGATGACAGGAAGGGTGCGAACACAAGTTGACTGCACACGGCTGGCAGCATGATGGGTCTCAAATCATAACTGTTTTGCTATACTTGTAGTATATGCAGTCAGTATGGCCATACCGTGAGTGGAATTAGAGTTCACTGCCGAAGGGTTTACTCTGGCCGCGCATTGCCACAGGCACAGTAAATCAATTGAGGGGGGGCGACCCCTACTCCCCCCCCCCCTGCCCCGCCCCCTCCACTGATTTACTGTGCCTGTGCGCATCGCCCTGTCGCGTCTCAAATATGCTGGAGGGGAGATCTATATAGTTGGTCACGGACACCTCTCGACAACCCAAGGAACAAAGCTAAACCCAACTTGATCAAACGTCCAGTAACGATATACATGTATGTCCAAGCACGCACGTTGTGCCTAAACCTTCTAAAAGATAAAGTTTTGACAGCGGCCTGAGTACTGTACCAGCCAGTGTTCTGAAGGTGTTTCTAGCCACAAGCTTCTATAGTTAGCTTCAGTAGGCATTGCAAGCCACTTGCTTATGCAAGTAATGTTGACATTTGGTACTGTGTCTTTATGAACGATTTATAGCTTCGTGGAGACCCTACCGTGACGCTGCGAGACTGCGGTCGTCTCATACAATGTCTTTCAACTCGCTGGTTGTTAAATGACCTGTACCGAACGACCTAGTTCTTGGAGACTGCGTCTGTCGTCTGCGCCCAAGGTAACCTTGGTGGCCGTGGTAACCTTGGTGGCCGTGGTAACCTTGGTGGCCGTGGTAACCTTGGCGAGGTTTATCCAGACCGTCCGCAACAAGGTATCGATTACCTTTGTGATAATCAGTCCCTTTATACCGAAGGCATTCATATTAGGACGACTGATCCGGAAGTTTGAATCTCAACTTTTCTGTGCTGGCCGCGGTTTGGCTTTGATTAAGAATAACGAGAACTACGGGCGTGATATGTATGACACGTAAAACCTCTTTTCCCATAATTATTTTTTTTTTAATTTGGGTCCTCGTTATTTTGACCTGTGTTCCAATGCTCACCGAGAAGTGGTGGAATAAAGGAGATTCATTCATTCATTCATTCATTCCGTTAAAGACGATAAGTTACCCTAGAATGATAGTTTGAAACTGGTGACAAACGCAGTTAGCGAAGTCTCTGTCCTAGCAAGCCAAAAAAAAAAGCGGGCCTGTCAGGAGTCCAAAGCGTAATGACAACAGACGTCGAGTAACGTAGAGCACCTCAGTGAAGTGCCGTCGGGTGATCGAGGATTCTCCACCTCTCGTGTTCCTGTCATTGTGTGAGACGTTGGAGTATTGTCACACACCCCCCTGATACCACTGACGGAAGGATCAAGTGGACGTCCTCCACTTCTTGCATGGTGTCCTGCTGAGAGATGAAGATGGCCCTACGTTGCGCTGAGGTATCCACTCCTCATCTTAAGTTGGTTGTCGCATGTGTTGTGATAGGGCCCTCCACCCACAGTCCACTTTGCCCTAAGCTTATCGATACCTATCGACCTTGTGAACACTATTAAGATAATATTTACGTTCATCGATTGGTGATTGTGTATGTTATGTATTTGATATTTGACGGTAAACGGTTTTTGAAACATTTGTCTCTCAGTGTGTCTTATATGCCAGATATTGCTTTGTGTCATAATATCTATGACAGAGGCTGCCCGGTCCTTAGAGAGCGCGTACCGCTGGCAGTGGCCGCCCCAGTGTTCGAGTTCGTTGAGTGGCCAGCTCGTGGGCGCCCCCACGAACGCTACATAATGGAATCTCAATGGGCCATTCACTTTAAAGCAGCACCAGTAGGTAACCGGCACGTTTAGGGAACCTATACATATGTTTATGTCGTCGTTATGTGTTTAATGATTAAACTTGTGGAGGCGATAAAGAGTTAGCGAGAGAGAAATGGATGAACCAAAACGACACAGCTGTTTAAAGTGGGATATTTACATAAGTACAGTTTTATCATACTGTAACAGGCGCCTAACTGTTAGTATTTAGTATCTGTGTTATGGCCCTCTGTCACCGTGGCCTACCTCGCGGACGAGCTCTGGGCAACTTGTATGGGATGCAGCGTGACTTAACAGTGGGAGCTTCTACCCCCCCCCCCCCTCCCCCCCCCCCCCCCCCAGCCTACCCCCATCTCCGTCCAAGTCTCCACACCCAACGTATCCCCGTCCCCGCCTTCCGTCTCCACCAATTCGTCCCAATTGGCCCCCATCACCCCCCCCCCCCACCACCACCACCACCACCACCACCCAGCCTTGTCATTGACGGTGACTCGATCATGTTAATGAAAGCCTACCAGGGACTTCAAGCAGAACAGTCCATGAGGCTATGCGCATTCAGGTAATGAAGCCTGATCACTTTTTCTCAGGAGTGTGTTTTTGTGTTTTTGTTGTGTTGGCAAGATAGACATCCTACGCACCGTGCTTGTCGCTTCATAGCGTTAGGGGTCATACGAACATACCATGAAGGTCGTTCCGCCAAAAGGTTGAAACACAAGTTGTTACAAGTTGTTACTTTTTAGAAGTTAACCGCTAGAGAAGGACAAACGGTTGGAATAGGTGGGTGGTTCAGGATGGCGGGTGGACCCGTCTATGTGAAATTGTGTAAATCAGGCAGGCAGGTTGGACTAATCTATGACAGAAGTTGCCGCTGGGTGGGGTAAGGTTGGACAGGTCTATGGCAAGTTGCTGCTGGGTGGAGTCAGGTTGGACCAGTCAGTGACAAGTGGCTGCTGGGTGGGGCCAGTTTGGACCGGTCTATGACAGAAGTTGCCGCTGGTTGGGGTCAGGTTGGGCCAGTCTATGAGAGGACTTGCCGCTGGGTGGTGTCAGGTTCGCTGGTTAGACCAGTCTATGACAGAAGTAGACGCTGGTTGGGCCAGTTTATGAGAGAAGTTGCCGCTGGTTGGGGTCAGGCTGGCAGGTTGGACCGGTCTATAAGAGAAGTTGCCGCTGGTTGGGGTCAGGTTGGCAGGTTGGACTGGTCTATGAGAGAAGTTGCCGTTAGTTGGGGTCAGGTTGGCAGGTTGGACCGGTCTATGAGAGAAGTTGCCGCTGGTTGGGGTCAGGTTGGCAGGTTGGACCGGTTTATGAGAGAAGTTGCCGCTGGTTGGGGTCAGGTTGGCAGGTTGGACTGGTCTATGAGAGAAGTTGCCGCTGGTTGGGGTCAGGTTGGCAGGTTGAACTGGTCTATGAGAGAAGTTGCCGTTAGTTGGGGTCAGGTTGGCAGGTTGCACCGGTCTATGAGAGAAGTTGCCGCTGGTTGGGGTCAGGTTGGCAGGTTGGACCGGTCTATGAGAGAAGTTGCCGTTAGTTGGCAGGTTGCACCGGTCTAGGAGAGAAGTTGCCGCTGGTTGGGGTCAGGTTGGCAGGTTGGACTGGTCTATGAGAGAAGTTGCCGTTAGTTGGGGTCAGGTTGGCAGGTTGGACCGGTCTATGAGAGAAGTTGCCGCTGGTTGGGGTCAGGTTGGCAGGTTGGACCGGTTTATGAGAGAAGTTGCCGCTGGTTGGGGTCAGGTTGGCAGGTTGGACCGGTTTATGAGAGAAGTTGCCGTTAGTTGGGGTCAGGTTGGCCGGTTGGACTGGTCTATGAGAGAAGTTGCCGTTAGTTGGGGTCAGGTTGGGGTCAGGTTGGCAGGTTGCACCGGTCTAGGAGAGAAGTTGCCGCTGGTTGGGGTCAGGTTGGCAGGTTGGACTGGTCTATGAGAGAAGTTGCCGTTAGTTGGGGTCAGGTTGGCAGGTTGGACCGGTCTATGAGAGAAGTTGCCGCTGGTTGGGGTCAGGTTGGCAGGTTGGACCGGTTTATGAGAGAAGTTGCCGCTGGTTGGGGTCAGGTTGGCAGGTTGGACCGGTTTATGAGAGAAGTTGCCGTTAGTTGGGGTCAGGTTGGCAGGTTGGACTGGTCTATGAGAGAAGTTGCCGCTGGTTGGGGTCAGGTTGGCAGGTTGGACTGGTCTATGAGAGAAGTTGCCGTTAGTTGGGGTCAGGTTGGCAGGTTGGACTGGTCTATAAGAGAAGTTGCCGCTGGTTGGGGTCAGGTTGGCAGGTTGCACCGGTCTATGAGAGACGTTGCCGCTGGTTTGGGTCAGGTTGGCAGGTTGGACCGGTTTATGAGAGAACTTGCCGTTGGTTGGGGTCAGGTTGGCAGGTTGGACTGGTCTATAAGAGAAGTTGCCGCTGGTTGGGGTCAGGTTGGCAGGTTGGACCGGTTTATGAGAGAAGTTGCCGTTAGTTGGGGTCAGGTTGGCAGGTTGGACTGGTCTATGAGAGAAGTTGCCGCTGGTTGGGGTCAGGTTGGCAGGTTGGACTGGTCTATGAGAGAAGTTGCCGTTAGTTGGGGTCAGGTTGGCAGGTTGGACTGGTCTATAAGAGAAGTTGCCGCTGGTTGGGGTCAGGTTGGCAGGTTGCACCGGTCTATGAGAGACGTTGCCGCTGGTTTGGGTCAGGTTGGCAGGTTGGACCGGTTTATGAGAGAACTTGCCGTTGGTTGGGGTCAGGTTGGCAGGTTGGACTGGTCTATAAGAGAAGTTGCCGCTGGTTGGGGTCAGGTTGGCAGGTTGGACCGGTTTATGAGAGAAGTTGCCGCTGGTTGGGGTCAGGTTGGCAGGTTGCACCGGTTTATGAGAGAAGTTGCCGCTGGTTGGGGTCAGGTTGGCAGGTTGGACCGGTCTATGAGAGAAGTTGCCGTTAGTTGGGGTGAGGTTGGCAGGTTGGACTGGTCTATGAGAGAAGTTGCCGCTGGTTGGGGTCAGGTTGGCAGGTTGGACTGGTCTCTGAGAGAAGTTGCGCGTTAGTTGGGGTCAGGTTGGCAGGTTGCACCGGTCTATGAGAGAAGTTGCCGCTGGTTGGGGTCAGGTTGGCAGGTTGGACTGGTCTATGAGAGAAGTTGCCCTTAGTTGGGGTCAGGTTGGCAGGTTGGACTGGTCTATGAGAGAAGTTGCCGTTAGTTGGGGTCAGGTTGGCAGGTTGCACCGATCTATGAGAGAAGTTGCCGCTGGTTGGGGTCAGGTTGGCAGGTTGCACCGGTCTAGGAGAGAAGTTGCCGCTAGTTGGGTTCAGGTTGGCAGGTTGGACTGGTCTATGAGAGAAGTTGCCCTTAGTTGGGGTCAGGTTGGCAGGTTGGACTGGTCTATGAGAGAAGTTGCCGTTAGTTGGGGTCAGGTTGGCAGGTTGCACCGATCTATGAGAGAAGTTGCCGCTGGTTGGGGTCAGGTTGGCAGGTTGCACCGGTCTAGGAGAGAAGTTGCCGCTAGTTGGGTTCAGGTTGGCAGGTTGGACTGGTCTATGAGAGAAGTTGCCGTTAGTTGGGGTCAGGTTGGCAGGTTGGACCGGTTTATGAGAGAAGTTGCCGTTAGTTAGGGTCAGGTTGGCAGGTTGGACTGGTCTATAAGAGAAGTTGCCGCTGGTTGGGGTCAGGTTGGCAGGTTGGACTGGTCTATGAGAGAAGTTGGGGTCAGGTTGGCAGGTTGGACCGGTCTATGAGAGAAGTTGCCGGTGGTTGGGGTCAGGTTGGACCGTTCTGAAGTACGCTAAATATTAACGTACCGGGTTAAGTCGTAAGGCGCCATTGCGTTAACAGCGATAGAATGGATTCATTTCTTCGAAAGTATGGTTTTAGCATAATAAAATGATCGAGTTAGTCTACAGGCGCTTGGTAGTCTTACCACTTTGGCTTGCCTCTTTCCATAGCCGCTGTGGCCATGTCTGTGTGGTCGCAGGATAAATGTCCCATGTCCTTCTTCGTAAAGAGAAGGGGGTTACCCCGGAGACATGGCTCCACTCTCCCTTCCTTCTCCCATTGACGCGATATGACCATACAACCAACCTCTTTCCATAATGGAGACGATAAAATAACGACACTGCCTGGTCATTATGAGAGTCTAGGAACAGTAATTGTGAACGTTATGATCGTGGAACACTGGCCTGCTACTTGGGGTCTTTTCTGTATTTATCTAAGCCGAAAATATCTCGTTATGACGCGAAAGAGCCAACGTTTTCTAACCATTTAACAGTTATTTTAGAGCTGCTAATGCACATGAATAAGTAACATTTCAATATGGACTTTAAATGCATTGTATAACTACATCAATGTCGGTGTAGACTTGGTAGTCATAGAGGGCTCATGGATGTCATATAACTTCAGACGATAAGGAGGACAACACGATTCCATTATGATAACTTTTATGGCGATTTCTTTTCTATGAATCCACCGGTTAACGATGAATGGATATGCACGGTCATAGACCTATGACGCAGATAATGACGCGGATCGTTTTGTGGCAGAGTGTTATTGTGTTGGGGGACGCTCGGCGTGTTACTACAGGCGACAGGGCCAATGGGGTCTGGCATGGCTTATGTTAACCGCCCAACTGTACAGAACAGCGCGTAGGGATCTAACATTAATACGAGCAGTCGTGATTTAAACCGCTTTGTAAACGTCTACACGTTATGGCTTACGTCATGGTATCCTGCTAATTTAGCGTTTGGATTTCCAACCCCGCTGATAGAAATATCCAGTTGGCTACTCACCGTTAGTCGCTGCACCATTGGTCTCTTGTTGAAATCCGTGGGATCCATACGCCAGAAGACGTTAGTTTGACATCCGGACCAGAGTCCATCCGGACCGTAGTCCATCCTGGCGGATAATCCCGGGACACGGATTGTCCAGAGCGAGCGCCCATGGGTCGCTGAAGAGTATCCGTCCGTCCAGGCGGCCGTCCTCGCTGGCTCGAGTGCGTATCCCTCCACCGGTTGCAGGTTCCCGGATATGGCACCGGCCGCGTTTGCGCGGAGAACCGGAGCACTTGTAAGGCAACGCTGCACTTGCAATGCACTTTGCCTATCCCTGGGCACTCAACTCAGACTGCAGTGTTGCTACCTCCGATGAATATCGCCGTTGGAATGGCGTCATTACGGTGAAGCTGTTCGAAGCCCGCTGCGGCTACTAATAGTGCATCGAAGAGAGAGGGAGAGAAAGTAGCGAGCAGAAGGAGAGGCGCGGCACCCATAAAGGCATGTTGTGCAGCGTGGACCCCGGTTGTCTACGTGTGTGTGGTGGGTGGGTGGTTGGGTGGATGGGTGTCAGCGGTTCGGTGGGTGGGTGTCAAGTGACTGGTTGGGTGGGAAGGAGGGTGGGTGGGTGGGTGGGCGGGCGACCGGGTTAATCCTGTGTACGTTCGATTGCCGCCTTCAATGGCTGACACCCAGCGTTTCCACGCCACCGCCTCCAGGAACGTCAAGGTCAAGGAGTTGCACGGTGTTAGTTAATCCCCCTGACGCCTCTGCCAAGACGTCCCTGATATCGCCACGCCGTCCCCTCCGCCGCGGCTCGGGATTAGGTCCACTCCACCCTCTCCCCTCTCCCCCCCCCCCTCTGCGTGAGGGGTGGACGAGGCTTGGGGAGGGGGGATGGTGATACAGATGTTGAATTCTCACGCCACATGATGGTGCCAAGCTCTCTGCCTACGGCCAGAGGACTTCTACTTCCGGCTCTGCAGGATGCTGAATCCTTATTTTGGGGGCAGACTGGGAGAGAAAAACGCGCAATCAGCTTTATTATTTTGTCTTTATTCCCAACTCAGGCAGCATGTGCTGTGATGTAACCTACTGCCGCCTGGTTAATTTTCTGTCTGCGTTCGTCCGCCTTCACACGGATGTGTCCGTCAAGTATATTAGGATTCTACGCCACCCTTAGATACATTAAAGCTATTCCAGACCACAATAGAATTAAAAACGCCCTCGCCTAGTCACAGCGACTATTTCACATCATATCCATTCCGTTCGACCTTAACATTACATGTGTGGTGATTTATGTACATATACTGACGAGTGAGTGCATTGTTCAGCCAAACAATTACACCAATTATATCAATCTGCCCATAATAAATAACATTGGATACAGCTTCTAATTACATCTAACAAGGCCAGACTCCCTACCGCAGTGGATGGACCTCTGACATGGCGGATGGCTGCAGATTCCAGTGGAGGAGGTTAATTGCATTGCCTCATACACATAATTGCCGCGCTTCTTTTGGGTTCAATACGTCCGTTATTGTGGGATCGTTGGATCATTCTGCGGATGCAGCGCAAGAGACAGATCCACCTACTTCCGGCCTCGCAGGATGCTGAGTCAGCATATTGTTGCGAGATATTTTTGCGTAAGGATCTTGTGTGTTCACGGCGTTGAGCCTGGAACTGAGGCGCAGTATTGAACTGTTTATTTTGGCAAAACGGCTCTGACAGAAACACTGCGTGTAGAGTCCGAGCCATATCAGCAGGGGAAAAGTATTTATGTAGAACGGCTTGCTTGTCTTTAAGTGGCGTCCGTACCAGGGGAAAGTTTCTGCTACGTCTATTATTGGCTCTTCACTGACAGCTTGCTTTGTTCTTAGCCTATAGCTATTGCAATTGATCCAAACAGAATTTGGGCCAAAACAAAACAAGGGCAGTGGGATCTATTGTCGGTGGCTGCTATAAGTGGGGTTATCATGGCTTACAGTGGCTGTTATTAGTGGGGTTATCATGGCTTACAGTGGCTGCTATAAGTGGGGTTATCATTGCTTACAGTGGCTGCTATAAGTGGGGTTGTCATGGCTTACAGTGGCTGCTATAAGTGGGGTTATCATTGCTTACAGCGGCTGCTATAAGTGGGGTTATCATTGCTTACAGCGGCTGCTATAAGTGGGGTTATCATTGCTTACAGCGGCTGCTATAAGTGGGGTTATCATTGCTTACAGCGGCTGCTATAAGTGGGGTTGTCATGGCTTACGGTGGCTGCTATAAGTGGGTTTATCATGGCTTACAGTGGCTGCTATAAGCGGGGTTATCATGGCTTACAGTGGTGTTATTGCTTACAGCGGCTGCTATAAGTGGGGTTATCTTGGCTTACAGTGGCTGCTATAAGTGGGGTTATCATTGCTTACAGCGGCTGCTATAAGTGGGGTTATCATGGCTTACAGTGGCTGCTATAAGTGGGGTTATCATTGCTTACAGTGGCTGCTATAAGTGGGGGTATCATTGCTTACAGTGGCTGTTATTAGTGGGGTTATCATGGCTTACAGTGGCTGCTATAAGTGGGGTTATCATTGCTTACAGTGGCTGCTATAAGTGGGGTTATCATTGCTTACAGTGGCTGCTATAAGTGGGGTTATCATTGCTTACAGTGGCTGTTATTAGTGGGGTTATCATGGCTTACAGTGGCTGCTATAAGTGGGGTTATCATTGCTTACAGTGGCTGCTATAAGTGTGGTTATCATTGCTTACAGTGGCTGCTATAAGTGGGGTTATCATTGCTTACAGTGGCTGTTATTAGTGGGGTTATCATGGCTTACGGTGGCTGCTATAAGTGGGGTTATCATGGCTTACAGTGGCTGCTATAAGTGGGGTTATCATTGCTTACAGTGGCTGCTATAAGTGGGGTTATCATGGCTTACAGTGGCTGCTATAAGTGGGGTTATCATTGCTTACAGTGGCTGCTATAAGTGGGGTTATCATTGCTTACAGTGGCTGTTATTAGTGGGGTTATCATGGCTTACAGTGGCTGCTATAAGTGGGGTTATCATTGCTTACAGTGGCTGCTATAAGTGGGGTTATCATGGCTTACAGCGGCTGCTATTAGTGGGATTATCATGGCTTACAACAGCTGCTATAAATGGGGTTATCATGGCCTACAGCGGCTGTTATTAGTGGGGTTATCATAACTTACAACGGCTGCTATAAGTGGGGTTATCATGGCCTACAGTGGCTGCTATAAGTGGGGTTATCATTGCTTACAGCGGCTGCTATAAGTGGGGTTATCATTGCTTACAGTGGCTGCTATAAGTGGGGTTATCATGGCTTACAGTGGCTGTTATTAGTGGGGTTATCATGGCTTACAGTGGCTGCTATAAGTGGGGTTATCATTGCTTACAGTGGCTGCTATAAGTGGGGTTGTCATGGCTTACGGTGGCTGCTATAAGTGGGGTTATCATTGCTTACAGTGGCTGCTATAAGTGGGGTTATCATGGCTTACAGTGGCTGCTATAAGTGGGGTTATCATTGCTTACAGTGGCTGCTATAAGTGGGGTTATCATTGCTTACAGCGGCTGCTATAAGTGGGGTTATCATGGCTTACAGTGGCTGCTATAAGTGGGGTTATCATTGCTTACAGTGGCTGCTATAAGTGGGGTTATCATTGCTTACAGCGGCTGCTATAAGTGGGGTTGTCATGGCTTACGGTGGCTGCTATAAGTGGGGTTATCATGGCTTACAGTGGCTGCTATAAGTGGGGTTATCATGGCTTACAGTGGCTGCTATAAGTGGGTTTATCATGGCTTACAGTGGCTGCTATAAGCGGGGTTATCATGGCTTACAGTGGTGTTATTGCTTACAGCGGCTGCTATAAGTGGGGTTATCTTGGCTTGCAGTGGCTGCTATTAGTGGGGTTATCATGGCTTACAGTGGCTGCTATAAGTGGGGTTATCTTGGCTTACAGTGGCTGCTATTAGTGGGGTTATCATGGCTTACAGCGGCTGCTATTAGTGGGGTTATCATGGCTTACAACAGCTGCTATAAATGGGATTATCATGGCCTACAGCGGCTGTTATTAGTGGGGTTATCATAACTTACAACGGCTGCTATAAGTGGGGTTATCATGGCTTACAGTGGCTGCTATAAGTGGGGTTATCTTGGCTTGCAGTGGCTGCTATTAGTGGGGTTATCATGGCTTACAGTGGCTGTTATTAGTGGGGTTATCATGGCTTACAGTGGCTGCTATAAGTGGGGTTATCATTGCTTACAGTGGCTGCTATAAGTGGGGTTATCATTGCTTACAGTGGCTGCTATAAGTGGGGTTATCATTGCTTACAGCGGCTGCTATAAGTGGGGTTATCATTGCTTACAGTGGCTGCTATAAGTGGGGTTATCATTGCTTACAGTGGCTGCTATAAGTGGGGTTATCATTGCTTACAGCGGCTGCTATAAGTGGGGTTATCATTGCTTGCAGTGGCTGCTATAAGTGGGGTTATCATGGCTTACAGTGGCTGTTATTAGTGGGGTTATCATGGCTTACAGTGGCTGCTATAAGTGGGGTTATCATTGCTTACAGTGGCTGCTATAAGTGGGGTTATCATTGCTTACAGCGGCTGCTATAAGTGGGGTTATCATGGGCCCGAGAGAGGAAGTACTGTTTTATAATGCAGCGATAATAGGGCAATGGTTGATAACATCTCGTTGCAGCTCAGCTCATGGCTTTACTAGACCTTGAGTAGGATTTTTCTGTAGATGCCTTGGTACATTGTGTGCGGTGAAGCAGGTGGTCGATAGTAGAACGATTACCCCCCAGCGCCCAAGAAAAGAAGCAGGTGATTTATATGGGAGTTAGAAAGTAACTTTATGTATGTTAGGAATAACGAACAATAATAGTGATATAAAGGGGCACGGGGTGGGGTATTGATATATATGATCCATGAGCCTTTGGAGGACACCTTGGGCTTGGTCCTAGACTCTAAATGTGCTCCAGGTTGAATGGGGTGTAATTCTGACTTTGATCCACTCCGACACTTGTCGATTTTCCTACATCCGGGTGGACTGTTGTCAGCTGAGCATCCTCTGGATGGTTGTTCCAGGCGACAGGGTCCTGTATCTAGTTTCTGCTACAGTGGAGCAATCTGGATCGAGTCTCATTCGATCCTGTTTAATACAAATCTGCACCATCATTACAAAACAAATGTCATCGCCAATGAAGACTGCATTGCGCAGGTTGACCGTACAGGCAAGCGGACGGATCACTGCTGCAGCACGCTCAGTCATGCGGACGTCGCCGTCACATGTTCATGGTGACCTTGATGCTGAGTGATACACGGCATCGGCTACGTGTATATACTGCTCCCTATTTAGAACAGACTCTAGCTCTAACCTTACTGATCCAGATGTAGCATCTATATGACGACTGGTCTTGACTGAAGTGGCTGCTGGGTGTTCCCATGCGGTCCATTTGAGTGAAGTACATATTGTGGCAATATTCGAATGTTTGTTGTAACATTGATATTCTGTTCCCAAGTCTATTTCTCAGGGCTTGTTTTCACTGCTGTAATGTGTTTTTCTTCTTTTCTTTTATTGGACTGTTATGGCTTTGTTCGTGTGTGTGTTCTGGGTCAAGCTGCGCACCTTGTGTGTCACGGTGTATGAGCAAGCAGTGATGGGGGCTTTAATAGCGCCCGGGATCTGTCATAGATCCCCGGTCTATGTGACAAGGTCGCCCGATTGGGGCACCTGCTGCCGGCGGGGGCCACGTGGCCGTATGTCGATCGAATACTAATGGCGCCTTGAAAGGGACGTACTTTCCGGCCGCCGTGTGCAACGCCAAAAACCCGATGAAATGCACCACGCCCTGTCGGGGTGGTCCTGTGGTAGTAGTATGAAAACTAGCGCTCCTTTCTCAGTCCATTGATCGGTTTTATGTGACAACGATCGCATGGCGGTTGATTTATCAGCTAAAGTCGTCACAAAGCACGAGCCTCGTATGTGGATGGATTGTTGTCACGTGGTCAAATGCATGACGCGAGAGTGTATGACTGAATTGTGGGTCAGTGTCAATAAGCGTGTCGCCCAAGCGATCAATGTTTGATCGTAATTGATTACATTACAGGGACTGGAGAGTAGTTTCGCAATAGACGTCAACGTGGTTGGTTGGTTGTATATGCAGGACGCTTTCACCACATTTGGTCATATCGCGTCAATGGGAGAAGGAAGGGAGAGTGGAGCCATGTCCCCGGGGGTAACCCCCTACTCTTTTGCGAAGAAGGATGTGATCTTTATCCTGCGACTACACAGACATGGCCACAGCGGGGCGCGAACCACCAATCCATGGTTACCGTTAGGCTCGCAGGTGGCCAGAACACTCAAGACACGACACGAAGGCGAAAACTACATAAAAAATATTGCTGGCCAACGGCCATTTATCTCCACAAATGAGTTAAAAAATATAGTGATCTGTCCCATCTGTTAGGCCGCGTTTGAAGAGGACAAGTGTGTATTGAATCGGTAATGGTAGCAGGCATTAACGAATATATTGTCTTTCATACGTATCTGTGTAGGGTGTAGGGTAGCCTCGCCGAAGGTTTTGTTTGCTGTTGAGACTCCCAACAAAAGTGGTCGTCAGGGCATATAAAAATCCTCTATATAAGTGTGATGTGTGTTGTCGCGCTCTGGAATGGGTTAAACCAAACCGTGCCGCCGTTTCTCTTCGAGTTACCCTCCGAGTGATGTAGTGAACTGGCGTGTCTGGCTGTTGTAACTTGGAGAACGTCGAAAGGCCTTTCTAGCAAGATAGACATTTTCTTTTCTTTATGTAGTTATTAGGTCCTTAGTGTATTGCTAAGATGGTTGGTTCGTGTTAATCAGAGCGCGACAGACCGCAGTGGGGTGCGGTATGGTGTGGGGTTGTAGGGAGGTATGGTATGGAGCTGTAGCGAGGTGAGGTATGGAGCTGTAGGGAGGTGAGGTATGGAGCTGTAGGGAGGTGAGGTATGGGGCTGTAGGGAGGTGAGGTATGGAGCTGTAGGGAGGTGAGGTATGGGGCTGTAGGGAGGGGGGTATGGAGCTGTAGCGAGGTGAGGTATGGAGCTGTAGGGAGGTGAGGTATGGAGCTGTAGGGAGGTGAGGTATGGGGCTGTAGGGAGGTGAGGTATGGAGCTGTAGGGAGGTGAGGTATGGGGCTGTAGGGAGGGGGGTATGGAGCTGTAGCGAGGTGAGGTATGGAGCTGTAGGGAGGTGTGGTATGGGGCTGTAGCGAGGTGAGGTATGGAGCTGTAGGGAAGTGAGGTATGGGGCTGTAGGGAGGGGGGTATGGAGCTGTAGCGAGGTGAGGTATGGAGCTGTAGGGAGGTGAGGTATGGGGCTGTAGCGAGGTGAGGTAGGGAGCTGTAGCGAGGTGGGGTATGGAGCCGTAGGGAGGTGAGGTATGGAGCTGTAGGGAGGTGAGGTATGGAGCTGTAGGGAGGTGAGGTATGGAGCTGTAGGGAGGTGAGGTATGGAGCTGTAGGGAGGTGAGGTATGGAGCTGTAGGGAGGTGAGGTATGGAGCTGTAGCGAGGTGAGGTATGGAGCTGTAGGGAGGTGAGGTATGGGGCTGTAGCGAGGTGAGGTATGGGGCTGTAGGGAGGTGAGGTATGGAGCTGTAGGGAGGTGAGGTATGGAGCTGTAGGGAGGTGAGGTATGGAGCTGTAGCGAGGTGAGGTATGGAGCTGTAGGGAGGTGAGGTATGGAGCTGTAGCGAGGTGAGGTATGGAGCTGTAGGGAGGTGAGGTATGGAGCTGTAGCGAGGTGAGGTATGGAGCTGTAGGGAGGTGAGGTATGGAGCTGTAGGGAGGTGAGGTATGGAGCTGTAGGGAGGTGAGGTATGGAGCTGTAGGGAGGTGAGGTATGGAGCTGTAGGGAGGTGAGGTATGGAGCTGTAGGGAGGTGAGGTATGGAGCTGTAGCGAGGTGAGGTATGGAGCTGTAGCGAGGTGAGGTATGGGGCTGTAGGGAGGTGAGGTATGGAGCTGTAGCGAGGTGAGGTATGGGGCTGTAGGGAGGTGTGGTATGGAGCTGTAGGGAGGTGAGGTATGGAGCTGTAGGGAGGTGAGGTATGGAGCTGTAGCGAGGTGAGGTATGGAGCTGTAGGGAGGTGAGGTATGGAGCTGTAGCGAGGTGAGGTATGGAGCTGTAGCGAGGTGAGGTATGGAGCTGTAGGGAGGGGGGTATGGAGCTGTAGGGAGGTGAGGTATGGAGCTGTAGCGAGGTGAGGTATGGAGCTGTAGCGAGGTGAGGTATGGGGCTGTAGGGAGGTGAGGTATGGAGCTGTAGCGAGGTGAGGTATGGAGCTGTAGGGAGGTGAGGTATGGAGCTGTAGCGAGGTGAGGTATGGGGCTGTAGGGAGGTGAGGTATGGAGCTGTAGGGAGGTGAGGTATGGAGCTGTAGGGAGGTGAGGTATGGAGCTGTAGCGAGGTGAGGTATGGAGCTGTAGCGAGGTGAGGTATGGAGCTGTAGCGAGGTGAGGTATGGGGCTGTAGGGAGGTGAGGTATGGAGCTGTAGCGAGGTGAGGTATGGAGCTGTAGGGAGGTGAGGTATGGAGCTGTAGCGAGGTGAGGTATGGAGCTGTAGCGAGGTGAGGTATGGGGCTGTAGGGAGATGGGGTATGGAGCTGTAGCGAGGTGAGGTATGGGGCTGTAGGGAGGGGGGTATGGAGCTGTAGGGAGGTGAGGTATGGGGCTGTAGGGAGGTGAGGTATGGAGCTGTAGGGAGGTGAGGTATGGAGCTGTAGGGAGGTGAGGTATGGAGCTGTAGGGAGGTGTGGTATGGAGCTGTAGGGAGGTGAGGTATGGAGCTGTAGGGAGGTGAGGTATGGAGCTGTAGCGAGGTGGGGTATGGAGCTGTAGCGAGGTGAGGTATGGGGCTGTAGGGAGGTGAGGTATGGGGCTGTAGCGAGGTGAGGTATGGAGCTGTAGCGAGGTGAGGTATGGAGCTGTAGCGAGGTGAGGTATGGGGCTGTAGGGAGGTGAGGTATGGAGCTGTAGCGAGGTGAGGGAGGTGAGGTATGGGGCTGTAGGGAGGTGTGGTATGGAGCTGTAGGGAGGTGAGGTATGGAGCTGTAGCGAGGTGCGGTATGGAGCTGTAGGGAGGTGAGGTATGGAGCTGTAGGGAGGTGAGGTATGGAGCTGTAGGGAGGTGAGGTATGGAGCTGTAGGGAGGTGAGGTATGGAGCTGTAGGGAGGTGAGGTATGGGGCTGTAGGGAGGTGAGGTATGGAGCTGTAGCGAGGTGAGGTATAGAGCTGTAGGGAGGTGAGGTATGGAGCTGTAGGGAGG
>OZ025248.1:14516143-14552910 GCA_964019135.1 Arenicola marina | reverse complement strand
TGACCACCAGCGGCCACCAGCGGCCCCAGGTCCTGCTCAGGCTGGGTGGAAGAGGAACCGCTTGGCGGTTCGATAATATTGACTCGGCGGCTTGTGTCTGTGGGTAAGGTCTGGGCCTGGGAGGGGACCGGTACAAGAAGACTAAGGCAGAGAGGAAGAAGCGAACGAGAAAAGGGGTTGCGGACAAACAAGGACGAGAGAGAGTGAGAGACATAGATCCAGAAAGGCGTAAGCCACATCCGGCGAGACTCGGCGAGACTTTACCGCTCGGCGGCGAGACTTCACCAAACGAGGCCGAGGCTTCACCGCGCAACGTCACGTGTCACGCGAAATTGGTTCCGTTGACGGCTCCCGTCCGACTGGTCTGGAGGCCAGAGCATCTCCCATTCCCCACCATCCCCCAACAACCCACCCACTCACTCATTCACCCTCTCCACCACCCCCATCCACCACCCACTCACTCGCCGTCTCCACCACCCCCACCCCACCCACCCGAAAGCCGATCGGCATCTCACCCCGGTCACGGGCCACCCTACCGGACCAATCATCTCACCAGAGACCCTCTGATCATCTGTAAAGCTCGCCCTAACCCCCCCCCCCCCCCCCCAACCCCACAGCCCGACAGCCCTACATATATCCCTTTGCCGCCTCCTCCACGCCCGTTGGTTAATAAAGACCCGTTCCTATTACTCGTCGGATCAGACACTTGAGCTTACCTCACACGCGGTATGTCACCAGAAGGAAACGTTGACCCGCTGACACTCTTACCGGTGTAATCAGTAATCACTACTAACCCCCAGCCACTAACCCCCCTCTCTACCTTTCCTCTGCACGCCACCTCAGGTACCCCAAGCCTCACTCCCTTCACTTCAGCTCTTAGCGACCGAGGAGTGTCCGCGTAATATTGACCGTTACCCCCGCCCTACCCCCTTCTCACCTACCCCTACCCCTACCCCCCTCCGTGTCCTCCACCCCCTCCCCCCCACCCCGTGTCCTCTACCCCCCCCCGCACCCCCACCCCTCCCCGCACGCTCGTACTGCCGGCCGGCCCAGCCATGGCAGAGGGTCTGCGGTCCCTGGGCAACAAGCAGACATCGCTGGAGAAGATGGAGCTACAAGACGAGGTGCCCGAGAAGCTGCTTGAGGAGGAGCTGCAGGAGTTCAAGAAGCGCCAGCGGCGGCGGTCGAGCCTGGTGGTCCCGGGCAAGTCCCACCCACGCCGCTCCAGCATCGTCAGCACAGAGTCCGGCGGCTGTAAGTACACCGTGTGGACATAGCCCTGCCGACCTCCGACCTCCCGACCCCCCGACTCCGCGGGCCTGGCGACCCCCCCCCCACACACACACACACCCTCGCCCCCCACACCCACCCGTCATATTCCTTGAAAGTGTAGACCCATTATTGGGGAACCTCATCTGGAGTCATGTGACACTATCTGCACGTCTGTGTGTGTTGTAAAGTATGTCTGAGTGAAGTTGTCGACCAAAGACACAGGTCAAATGGACCTAAAACACGTGCTTACTGGACCTGAAGCACCGCTTAATGGGATCGCCTGGAAACAAGTCTATTGTACGTAAAATGCAGGTCTAGTGTACAAAAACTACAAATCGCAAGGACCTGAAGCACAGGTCTAATCGAACTGGAACAGTTCTAATGAACTGGTAATAAACCTGAAATTGGTTTAGTGGGCCTGACCCGCTGACCCCACAGGTCGGGGCGGGTTAGCCAGCGGGTCGACGGCAGGACTAATCTACCGTAATCTACAACCAGACGGGTTGGGGTGTGTCGTTGGACAGTACGTGGGGCTGAGTACTCTGTGATGTGGGTCTTCCTTGATTAAAGACACTAATTGTGTTCTTGCCTCACATTACGCTTTGTCTGCCGGACTGGGATAGACGATGGTAGAACTGGGACAGTAACTGGGTATCGGACTGTCGTGGACGTATAAGTCAGTAAGAGAGGACGCGTGCCTCCGCCCGGGTACTCAACGCCACATCCCTGTACGGGTGGCTATGTCACTGGGAAGCCACGTGGTTAATAAGTTGATAACACCCCGTTACCATTGCTACGCTCTGTCGGTGCGGTCACTCGGACGAAACACGTGATGGTTCAAAGTGGAACCTGTAAGACCTGTGAAGGAACGATTGTTGTTCTGAGCCCCGTTTGTGCCCACGGTGGCTAAATTAGGCCAAAGGGACCTCTGGTGATAATAAATGGTTAGGATGAAATATTCCCCATATAAGATGGCCCAGTCAGAGTTTCTGACTAGGGACCTGCAGTAGAGTGTCTGGACCACGGGGGCGCTGTACACGTGACATATCTGGGCCTTATTCAGAGGTAAACATTTATATCACTCGTAAGATCTTTATGAACGAGTTCAATGTCCTTACAATGACAAAAAGTTGTGTAATGTATTTGCAAATGGCCACCTAAATAAGAAAAGATTGCCAAAAAAAACCGATACTTATCAGGTATGGCAGAAGTAGACCATCCGTCTTCGGCTGTGAGAGCGAATAAAACCCTTATCCAGGTAAGGCAGAAGTAGACCAGCCGTCCTACGCTGTGAGAGCGAATAAAACGCCGACACGTGTTACTCGTTGTCCTGCAAAAACTATCTGATTGGGGGGTTGGGGGTGAAACTGAACAAACCCCGTCCAGGAATGCACTAAGGGGAGACTGTAACAATATTGGCACATGTCTTCCATATCCTAATTTCGGGACGTTGTACCTGACCGTAACAATCTGACCAAGGTTGCCTACTGTACGCCATGCACATCGCGGCCGAACAAATACGAACTTTCTTTCGAGCTGACGTTCAAGGATATCATGTTATGTAAAGCCCCTGTGGCCATAGTTGCATTGGTATTGGTAGAGTACATTGCATGCGTTTCCCAATATTTCGATAACTCAGTGGGTTAGAGCGCTTGCATTGATCGCACTGGCCACTTGGGAACCTAACGGCACGTGGATCGTTAGGTCGAACCCCGCTGTGGTCGTGTCTGTGTGGTCGCAGGATAAACATCCGATGTCGTTCTTCGCAAAGATTAGGGGGTTACTCCGGGGACATGGCTCCGCTCAATCATTCCTTCACTCATTGACGCGATATGACCAGAATTGGTTAAAACGCTCTAAACATTCAACCAACCCAATAGTTATGAAAAAGGGAGGGAGAGGGTGTTTACTCTTCATTGATAAAACACTCACTCACTATGTGTAATATTTTGGTCCCTGCTATGCTTGTTTAGCATTCACAAAAGCTGTTGGAGATTAGCACGAGCATATCTGGTCAATATGTCATGTCCCGAAAATGTCTTTGGATTATGGTACCGCAGAGAAATCGACGTATTGCTGGATTACATTGATCCTCATTGTATGTGTCCCTGGCTGCTTGTCGTATTGCCGCAATGCCTAGATCGCCAATCGTACGCTGCACCTTGCTATTGATTTCTTACGAGAGGACTGTTGACTTCCTTCTACCGCTGGGGAATTAGGGGCTCAGTATAACCTCTGGCGAAGGCCAAAGGTGTTATCATGGTATTTTTGGCACGGCCTGTGAGGACAACATCTCCATATGCCAAGACTTGTTTACACATCTGCGCAAACGTTGCGTCTCTTCTCCAGGTTATTGGGATCTGCCCAGAGGCAGGGTGGGTAGGTTTTAGCGCTCATCCTAGAAGCTTTCGTCTCTTCTGTGTGGGAATCGATATCTGTGCATAGAAGACTATATCATATTCCATCGGTTCCCTTCGCTTCGGTTCCCAATGATGTTAACTTCGATAATTAAAGGCTTCAAAGGAAGCAGTTGCCACCTTACTAGAGATGTGGGCTATCCGGAATTTGATCTTGTTGGTGGCTGGAGTGCTATTGAGTACCCGAAGAGTCGTTTGTTGCCCGGAGTTGGATCGAGTACTTTGTGACTGATTGAGGTGGCCTCATTAGGAACGAGTGCTTGGTTGAGGTGGAGTGCTTTAGGTCTGTTTTCCATGTTAGGGCCAACGTCATTGAATATTGTATCAACATCGCGGCGCGGGTTATAAATTAATCATACGAAAACATTGGTTTGCGCTAATATGACAGTACAACCGTCCGTTGCTGGACTGAGGCCGACACATTTATGAATCTACACATGGCTGCACCTCGCTCTGCGATGTTTGTGTGAAGTGAAATGTACTTTCTGCCCAAGATAACGTTCATCTGTAACGTCCATCATGATCGAGGTTTATACCTGTCCTTAACTTCTTGTCGGTCTATAGTACTTGGGCTAGTGTTTGGTTGGCTTTAATACCGATGTTACATAGAGTTTTATCTCATCTTGATATGCGTCCATGTAATATAAAGTTGTGATGAGGACGGCAGTAAAATAGTCGATAATTCACCGGGACTGGCATGGCGCCACTGTTCTGTTCTCGTTCGTTTGCCCTTTCCCCATTGCTTCCTAATATCCCGCCGCTTGCCTTCGTGCTCGGCAGTGGAGAGGGAGGGGGGAGGGGGGAGCGGTTGGCAAGTGACCAGTATGGGATACTATTACAGGACCAGGCCAAGGGGGAAGTCTAGAGGGATATGTGCCCTTTCATTGATTCGAAGGCCATCTAGAGTGGCCGAGCGCTCATCTCCCATTGGTGTTCCCTTGGGATTGTCCTCGAGGAGCCTCTTCTGGGGAGCCAGTCTTTAAGGCGGGTTGTCCAGCTCGGATATGTTACCATGCACAGCCCGGGTCCATGTAGCCGTTGACAACCGTTGGCGGTGTGGCCATTGACCCAACCCTGAGGGCTGTCACGCCAATAACAGGTCAAAGGTTGAACGGTAGTCCGCCCCCCCCCCTCGTGCGTTGCTGCTTTATTGATATGCCAGGTGCATGACATGTTTGTGACTTCACTGTTCTATGGACATGATGTCAAGGTACTAGACAGGGCACCAGTGGCATCTATTCATTATATAACCCTCTGGGGTTCCCCTCTGACCGTCGGAAGTCCACGTGATCTTTGTTCGATCACCAGAATCAATACCATTGAGGTGAGGTCTCGACATGTATATATATTGTATTGACAAAGGTCGACGTCTGGAGAACGCATTAGTCCTGGTCAGTCTGGCGGAGGTAATGGTAATTAGCATTGGTCTGTGGCCATTGTGGACGCGCAGATCGCCTTAAGCCGACGACTCGCCGGGCTGTCAATTTCGAAAGAGTTCTGCGACCCATGGGTTCTGTATATGCTGGTATATGCTCCGAAGGGCTCCGATCGATCGGTGTCTTTGATAGCATGTCCAGCTCTGTAACTGGCTCGTTAATGTAGCCAAAGGACGCAGTGTTGCGCGAATTATTTTGCCATAGTCAATTCTGAGTGTGGCTTCGTGGTCTTAAGTGGTTTAGTGATTAATGGCTTTGTGGTCTTAAGTGGTTTAGTGATTCATGGCTGTGGTAATCTTAGCTCTGTAGCTGATCAATAAGACGTGATAAACCACCTGGTCCTCGTCTTCAAGAACGCTTTTTTGACTCTGGTCCCGGCTTCCAATTGCGGTCGGGGTTTTTGAAATTGCTGCTGTTGGAGTGGCGGTGTACACACGGCACACCGCATTGGTATTCGGGTTTGCGTTATGTACGCTCAGACTCCGTCCGGACATGTATGTGTGTTGGCAGGATTAGGCTGCAAAGCACAACACGGAACCACAAACTATAGAGGTGAAGATTTGTTAGCCTTTTCACGCATCGACATATCTCATTTGCCGTGTACGTCTCTTGAACACATACCGAGTGTTTGAGGCAACTGTGTATGTTATTTAGCGCCGTAGTCTTACAACATGGCTGTTGCACGGACCGTCATCCTGGCTAATTTAACGTTCCCTTTCCTTTTGTACCAACACGAAAACTTGTAAACCTGGTATGCATCCTCTGCGACCGTCTTCAGTCCGCCTTTTGTTTGAATACGCTGGAGCATTGAAGCCAGGGAGATTCCCTAGCTCAGTGAATAAGTGGGCCGATGTGCAGATCGACAAGTCGTCGGCAGCTGGGACAAGTTGGATCCAACTTCATGTCGTTGTTCCGGGAGGCTTCTTGCCCCAACTTATCGTCAATGTGCACATTCCTTGGCCCGGTTTAGCCCGTGTGTGCGTAAGAGCGGCCTAAGATGTAAAACCATTGGATTTCCCTCCTTCCTTCCGGTAGCTCGCTCGCCTTGAGCGCTCTGGCCACCTGAGAGCCTAACGGCACGTGGATCGATGGTTCGCGCCCCGCTGTGGCCATGTCTGTGTGGTCGCAGGTTAAAGATCCCAGGTCCTTCTGCGCAAAGAGTAGGGGGTTACCCCCTGGCACATGGCTCCACTCTCCCTCCCTTCTCCCATTGACGCGATATGACTAAATGTGGTTAAAGCGTCCTGAATATAAAACCGACCAATCTCGCCAGTGTATCGTCGGTGTTTTGGGTTCCATGCTGTCGCAGTGCCTTCATAGTGAGACACGAGTTGTGCGCTGCAGCTATTGCTTGGCTTTTATCTGGACCTCATCCCTATACTCCTATACTCCTATACTCCTCACTCGTATTATCCAAGGCGAATGACCCGAATTGGTCTATGCGTGTGACATGAAAACAATACAATCTAACATTTCGTGATGAACTCAATTAATGTATGTAATAATCAGTTAATTGTGCACTGTAGGCTCACAGCCTCAAGGTACAAATATATGTGTATACAAATAACATCAAGTAAATAAGGTAACATTATAAAAAAAAAAAAAAAAAAAAAAAATGTTACCTTATGAACTCAATTGAAGCTATTTAATTACCGTTGGCTAAATACCAATCGTTTTCATTTTGTTCTCCTTCCCCTTTCCAAGTGGGATATTTTTAACATTTATATGATTCCGTGAAACTGGCGCCGGTTTAGCATGCATGACAGTGCACTCAATCCGCTGCCGCGGAGGGATTTATGCCTGTGCCTCCTAGTCTGGCGAGGGGCTGTGCGGGAAGAAGGGTGTGGCCGGAGGGGAGGGGCATGGGGAGGAGGAGGTGGGGGAGTAGGAGGGGTTGTGGACGTTAGTGGAAGGGGCAACGGGATTAGGAGGGGGGGGGGGCTTGATGAAGACAAAGGTCTGCCATTGGCTTATCGATCTCGTCAGAGCCGGAGAAATAGCCTGGAGGGTTTTAGGGTTTATTAAAGGGGCTCGTTTCCCATGTGAACAGCTCGCTATTATTATAAACTAGAAAGGATAGCCATTACACAGGTTACATGGAACTCATCACTGCAGGCTGTGTGTAGGTTCGATTGGCCCGTGGGGAAAACAGTGGCATTGTTAATAATATATTTAATATTTTGTAACATTAACAATAATAATATTAATAATATTGGAAAGAATTTTGTACCGTGTTATATAGAGATGTTTAATCTGAAGATTTTGTTACAGATTTTTTTGCTATTTTAAAATACGTATTGCGACGGAGAACCTTATCTGTGACATATAACTGCAAGTTATGTATGTGTTATGGACCACGGACCACCATATTTCAGTCTGTCCCGGTTGAGGGATGACAGTTTTTGCCACCAGCATTCCCTGATAGCTCGCTAGTCGTACGTCTGTGGGTCTTCGGGTAATTGATTGCTCTGTGCTATAGAGCCAGCCGGGTCATTGTGCTCACGTAATTACTGGCCATGGAGATTTAATCGCATCAGCAGTAAAATGAATTACAACAAAGCTGCGTATTACCCAGGTATACCTTGTTTTTGTTTATTCGGTATGTGCAGCACTAGTGTGAATACATTTTCTCATTATGAACTCATTTAAATAGTGATATAGATAGACTCTGAAGAGACTGGCAAACGGAGTCGCAGTTCATCTTTTCACAGAGAATAAAAATGATGGGAAAAGTAATAGAGAAAAGAATGTCTTGGCATTGTTATGACATGTATCCCTCATCCATACATCACGTCTGCTTGGTCTTCCTGAGCCATGGAGGCCGCCACTCTTTCCCTCACTGTAACCGCTATTGCAGGGATCGCTGGCCCGAGCCTCGAGAGAGCGCCGGGCTCTCAATGTGAACGCCCCGGGTGCAGTCTACACAGTGTCACTATTGTATTGACCGACCCTCAGCGGCCAGTCCTTACATCACGTCCATCCAGAAATAAACAATATCTCCGGTTGCACAATGAACGGTGTCAATGTGCCATGGACTCCTGGTCATGGCATCGAAACGAAACTACATGTGGAGACCTACGTAATCTTTCTGCTGTACAATTTGTTCAGTTAAATTGTTTTTAATGGAATGAAAAACCTTGATGTGGGCCTGCGTACATGTGTCATATTGGACCATGGCGCGTGAGGGGTCACCTTTAGCGCTGTGTTTTTTTCTGTTATTTAACTAAAATGGTGGCCAGGGTGGTTGGATGGGGAGGGGGTGCCTGGAGGGGGAGGGAATGGACGCGTGCTCCGACACAGCGCGGCGGGTGTATCCCTTAGATGGAGCAGAGTGCCATCGATTCTGTAGTCAGACATCGCCCCATATAACCACTCCACCTGACTCCACGCCAGGGCGAAAGGGTAGGATATACTCCTAAAATATTGAAGCGAATGAAGCGTTTTTATTATTGACGAGATCGGCCCCCTCCCTTAGATTGATAGACAGAGTAATTAGGGCGTTAACGCGTTGAGTTGCCCCGTGTTACTGAGATAATTACCGAAGAAAGGGAAGACAGAAGTGAGAAGCCTCAAGATATAATTAGGGATATATTATTGAGAGATGTTGGAGGCTACCGACGGCCTATGGCATTATGGCTGGATCGCGGGATACCTGTAGGCCAATGACGTGTTGGTGGTAGGCGCACGCGCACGTCGTGCAAGTGAAGGCCACCTAGATCCCGTGAGCTCTCTGGCCTCCACCCATGTCTCTAAGAATGTGTGGCTTGCTCAGCTCTCCAATACAGGCCATACGCAGCAGCAAATTAAAACCCTACAATACAAGGCATACGTAGTCACAAATTCGCAGTTGTGAAATCTGGGCTCTTCACTGACCTGGTCGACCGCTGTAACATAATTAACCGCTCTCCTGGGCGTCCCGTGTAACATAATTAACCGCTCTCCTGGTCGTTCGGTGTAACATAATTACCGCTCTCCTGGCCGTCCGCTGTAACATAATTAACCGCTCTCCTGGCCGTCCGCTGTAACATAATTAACCGCTCTCCTGGCCGTCCGCTGTAAAAGAATTAACCGCTCTCCTGGCCGTCCGCTGTAACATAATTAACCGCTCTTCTGGCCGTCCGCTGTAACATAATGAACCGCTCTCCTGGCCGTCTGGTGTAACATAATTAACCGCTCTCCTGGTCGTCCGCTGTAACATAATTAACCGCTCCTCGTCGTCCGCTGTCACATAATTAACCGCTCTCCTGGCCCGTCCACTGTAACATAATTAACCGCTCTCCTGACCGTCCGCTGTCACATAATTAACCGCCCTACTGGCCGTCCGCTGTCATATAATTAACCGCTCCTGGCCGTCCGCTGTAACATAATTAACCGCTCTCCTGGCCGTCCGCTGTAACATAATAAACCGCTCTCCTGGCCGTCCGCTGTAACATAATTAACCGCTCTCCTGGCCGTCCGCTGTAAAAGAATTAACCGCTCTCCTGGCCGTCCGCTGTAACATAATTAACCGCTCTCCTGGCCGTCCGCTGTAACATAATTAACCGCTCTCCTGGCCGTCTGGTGTAACATAATTAACCGCTCTCCTGGCCGTCCGCTGTAACATAATTAACCGCTCTCCTGGCCGTCCGCTGTAACATAATTAACCGCTCTCCTGTAACATAATTAACCACTCTCCTGGCCGTCCGCTGTAACATAATTAACCGCTCTCCTGGCCGTCCGCTGTAACATAATTAACCGCTCTCCTGACCGTCCGCTGTCACATAATTAACCGCTCTCCTGACCGTCTGGTGTAACATAATTAACCGCTGTCTTGGCGCGAGTTCCACATCTCATTATAACAACAAAACAGATGTTCCATTGTCCCATTTAGCCGAACATGTGTACTCGTGTTTTATGTTAGGGGTAAGCTGACAGGTGTCTAGGTGGTTGTCTTGTGCGACCAAAATGCTGCTGTTTCTTATACAACTGGCTATAGACACGTCACCTGGTATCCAGCGATCATGTGTGATGTGAATGCAAAAACCTGAGTATCCAAACAAACCGGCGACGGATAGTCTTTGTCGTGTTAGCCGCCAGCCAAATTAATTCAGGGGATGATTCAGTATGTTTAACAATTGAACTATGGACGTGCTCTGTGCTGCTGAACTCCTGACATTATGCTTAGGATTCAACGCGTGCCTGTATGTAGTGCACGGCTAGACATCGCTTTGATTGCTTCTTTCTATGGGATTCTTCTTTCGGAAAGCAGCCACTTCAACTGTGGTCGACACGTTAATGCAGCGAAACTCATCCTTGCCTCTTCGATAGCGGTCAATTCCGTGCTAAAAGTGGTCTGAACGGATAGGGTGACAGTCTGAATTAAGAAGATATTTTAGTCATAACTTTGCCACAGGGAATGAAAGACAACCATTGGGACAAACCTGGCATTGCTACATCATGTCCTATATAAACACACCACGCACTGATATTGAATGTTTAAGCGTAGCCTTATGGGATCTTTGACACCACCAACACACCTAATAATGGCTTATCATGTAGTTGTCAATCGGTTGTCAACCAATTATCAACCCGTTATAAACCTGTCATCAACCTGCTTTCAACCTGTTATCACAGTTATCACACAGTAAGCACACAGTAACTAAACTATTGTCAACATGTTATTGAAGCAAATAATGTCTGCTATCTCACAGGGCCCGTATTGTCACACAATTTACGCGGACAGATTTGTCGCAGATAACGATATTATATACGACATATATCTAAACGGGCCCATGGCGTCTACGCCACAGTCAAGACTTGTTTACTGCCGTCAAATGTGCCGATGGTTGTGTTTTGTCACACAGCGCCAGACGTTGATGGAGCGTCGTAGTGCCTGATGTCCTCTCAACTGGCGCTTAGTGTTCATCATGGTCTGTCTGTATCGCTTGAGCGTCCCATCCTGCTACGTGTCTCATGTTCTTTGCCTTCAACATCACCACCTTTAAGTTGTTCTCATGGTTTCCTCTCTCTTTTCAGCGTCTTATACGGAATCCTCTGATGAAGAAGACGTGAACCCACGTGATAAGCAACAAGTGAGTATCACGTGATATGCCTCCAATGTAACATGAAACAGGCAACAGCAAGGAGCCACTGACGAGAACCAATGTTTTGTTGTGAAATATCGCGTGACTATATACAGTTACTGAGAGGCAAGGCGTCTATAAGCGATGTCGTTATCTAACCTATATGTCCTTATTATATTTATGACCTAATTATTTTATAAGAATTTCATTACCTCGGCGGAGAAACCGACCGAACGGCATAAGTAGCTCTCTCGAACAAAAGTATTTTTTGTATTTGTGTGAGTGTTCTTCTAATAAGAAGATCACGACATTGTTAAAGGGAGCCTGCGTGGCCGAGTGGCAGAGCACTCTACTGCAGATCAATAGGATCCTTGGGTCGAAATCCAGTCTAGGCGATCCAATTCGGGGCACATTTCAACCCAATCACTGATTGTTCCCAGAGATTCCTTGGTGGAAGTTAAACTCTCGTATGCACAAAACGAGCCTAACACAACAACGATTTTATTTCATTTCATTTCCAACCCTGTTAAATGAAATGTTCTTCTTTTCAGAAAAATTCCAAAGGATTCTCGGACTTCTGTGTCCGTAACATTGAGCAGCATGCCTTTGGTCGTCGCGAGATCGAGATTGCCGAACAAGGTGGGTCTTCCATGGCAACGCAAACCATTGCTCTCCACTAGAACCGTGCTGGTATCATGTACTGGCCAAGGAACAGCGCTTATTCTGGAAATGTATTTTCAAAAAGATATTTAGAAGGTTCGGTGATTCGCTGGAGCAGGCGGCGTCATTCTTCGTTGCCCTGGCCGTGGATGGCAATTAAGCGTTTTCTCCCACTGAGTGCCGCCTACATGGAGACGCGTCATGGTGAGCGATAGGGCGATACAGCCTTCCACGCTGGAAGTGTCGCTAAACCCAATCAGAGCTAATCCTCCTGAGCGGTAATGTAACCTGGGGCGGCCTGGGTCGGGATTGTTAATAGGCCCCGCGGCCGTTGTTAGCCGAGGATCTCCAGTGTGACGTCATAATGGCGGATCCGCCCCAGGCGCACCGCGACACCAGCCACTTTGTGCCATTGGACACTCGCCTTATTACAAGTCGGTGAATGGTAATTGATTAGTTCGTGTGACTGGCTATTTTTTTGCGCTTACTGTTGTCCATTCGGTCCAGTGATATCATCCAATACGGTTGAATAGGACTCGTCTGATTGCATGTAATACTATCATGTCGCTTAGGTAGATACCGCTTGCTGCAAAACAGTCCATTCTGCGCTTCAAATTTGCAGATGATGACTGGATATTGTAGAGAAGCTTGTCCGGTAGACTGGCTGTATAATTTGCCGATATAACATCATTAAATACCATGATGATGTCGGAACCCTGGGCTTCGCCTGTTGCTTTGATTGAATAACCAGAATGACAGTAATAATGGGAGTTATTGAGGGTTGTGTGCCTTAGCCGCCGCCAGCGTGAAGAGTGAATGACGCGGAGGAACTCGTAGGGATGGCTGAGAGCTTCCGGTCTGACAGGTATAGCCGTCACCCCCCCCCCCACTCTCTCCCCCACCCCCCACCCCCATGGGGAGGATGTCAGTCTACCTCTCGCCGCGTAATGAGGCTCTAGCTTATGCACTGTGTCTATGTTTATCTATCACTGCATCCAAGTTGTGCTAATGTTGCCCCTTCTGATTGACCCATTTACCCGGATGTTCATTCCTATGGTATGACATGGCTCCTCTGTTCTTCTCGAAAATAAAAACGGGCAGGGGAGGGGCAATGTGAGGGCGGTGTGTCTGTCACATAGCTGCCGCGTACCTTTGTTGGTCACGAAACGTCCGCTTCCTGGCGTGACACCCCACACGGCGATCGCGTCGCTTTGTCGATAGGCGTCAGATCGGTTGTCATCTGTCACTGCCCCCCCCCCCTCCTTTCTGAGTTGGCGCTGACGGTGGTTGTATAGTCTGTGTCGCCAGTCGGTGCTGACAGACGTGGGGCGGTGTGACTGTGCGCCAGGATGAGGGAAGTGGTCGAATGCCACGCTTTGTTCAATGAAGGGTATTTTTTGACCGACGGTTCTTAAGGGAAGTGCATTTTGCTCCCCCCCCCCCCCAACCCCTAGTCCCATCCAACCTGCCCTGCCCCGCCCCGCCCCCCCACTACACTACCCCTACCCATAGTTCCATCCATCCTTCCCTGCCCCGCCCCGCCCCGACACTACACCCCCCCACCCCTAGTTCCATCCATCTTCCCTGCCCCATCCCGCCCCCACACTACCCCCCCCCCACCCACCCCTAGTTCCAACCATCCTTCCCTGCCCCGCCCCGCCCCAACACTACACCCCTTCCACCTTCCGTCACCGTGTGGTATTGGTTGCATCCTGCTCCCTACCCCGCGGCTAAGCCTTGTTGTCACGAACGTCTATTTTAGGTTGATCTCCCCTTTATCCGTTCAACATGTCGGTCTCCACACCTGTTCCTTTCTATACTCCCGCGCCTACCCACCTCCCTCCCGTTGGGCCATCTATCAACATCCAATATGTATTTGGAATCTTTGAGTGTCACCCTCGCTTTCCACATGCGTCCTCACATACGCCTTAGCAATCTCATTGCTTCTGCAGCCCTTCCGCCCCTCCCCCCTGCCTCCCCATCTCCCCCCCCCCCTCTCCCTCTCCCCCCCCTCCCTATATCCATTCCTCTCTCCTCTGCCTTCCTCTGTAACATGGTCACATTTGCCCTGCCGGTCGGGCCAACCCAGTAAGCCACTGGCGCCTGCGGTTCACCACCCATGCCCCTCCTCCCTCCGCTCCCTGTGCTCTGCCGATACCCGCCTGGGGAGGTCCGGGGTTTGTTGTAGTTGTATGTGGCGCGGCGTTCCTTGCTCTCTTCTGACTTAAGCAAGGAGATCATCCAATCCGTCTCACAATCCGCGATCGGAAAACGAGTTACTGCGATGATGTCATCGTGACACGATGTGCCGGTCACGATGTGCCGGTCACGATGTGCCGGTCACGATGTGCCGGTCACGATGTGCCGGTCACGATGTGCCGGTCACGATGTGCCGGTCACGATGTGCCGGTCACGATGTGCCGGTCACGATGTGCCGGTCACGATGTGCCGGTCACAATGTGCCGGTCACGATGTGCCGGTCACGATGTGCCGGTCACGATGTGCCGGTCACGATGTGCCGGTCACGATGTGCCGGTCACGATGTGCCGGTCACAATACCTGTGCGACGATACAGGTCTCCGTTAGAGTGCCTCTAATATGGCTTGTTTTCCTGGTGGAAGTGAAGCCCCCGACATATTTACGGATAATATGTTTCATGATCCTAAAGTGATCGCAAGCTCTCTTCACACTCAAATACGACAGTTATATTTGTGTCGCGTTGGTTGGTTGTATATTCAGGATGCTGTAACCACTTTTGGTCATATCGCGTCAATGAGGGAAGGAAGGGAGAGAGTAGAGCAATGTGGAGCCCCGGGGGTAACTCCTTACTCTTTTCGAAGGACATGGGATTTGTTTCCTGCGGTCACACAGACATGGCCACAGCGGGGCGCGAACCACCGACCCACGTGTCGTTAGGCTCGTGTCACGTAGTTATACTGCAGTTTTCATGTGCTACCAATGCTGGCAGTTGTTGTGGGAAACGTGAAATTTGAGTTTAACTTGTTACCTACATGAGCACAGGTAGCTGTGGGCGCGAGTATGTGTGAATCGGTGCTTAAGGCCACCTATGTGCACATACGGGCGAAACGGGCGGACCCAACAACTTCATGGCGTGAACGGTACGTCTAGGGATGCTGGTGCCAAGAGTGATCGCGGAGGAAACTCCGCTGGTCCGTTGGTCTGAAGCTGATCTGCTGATTTAGCCATTTACCACGAGCTTAATAGTGGACATTGACCTTGGAGAAATCTTGAACACGACACCAGCGGTGTGATGACGTCACTGCGTGAGAGACCTAGCACCTGTGTACCGGGAGCGAAGTGTCTCTGCCTTCGTCGCCTCGCCGATGCGTGCTGTGCTGGAGCCAAGTGTGGCCACGCCGTTATCGCCAGTTTCCTGTAATAAATAAATGGCTCAATCAGAAGCGGCTCCGGCTGCGAGCGGAGGAACACATCAGCCAGAGTTATATTAGGGAAGGAATCACGTCGCACCTGTCTCGGGCCACCCCTACCTCTAGCCACCCCACTACCCCTACCCCTAGCCACCCTACTACCTCGACTGCTAGCCACCCCACTACCCCTGTCTCTAGCCACGCCACAACCCCTACCCATAGCCACCCCACTACCCCTACCCAGAGCCACCCTACTACCCCGACTGCTAGCCACCCCACTACCACTACCCCTAGCCACCCCACTACCCCTGTCTCTAGCCACCCCACTACCACTACCCCTAGCCACCCCACTACCCCTACTGCTAGCCACCCCACTACCACTACCCCTAGCCAGCCCACTACCCCTACCTCTAGCCACCCCACTACCCCTACCCTTAGCCACCCCGCTACCACTACCCCTAGCCACCCCACAACCCCTACCCCTATCCACCCCACTACCCATAGCCACCCCACTACCCCTACCCATAGCCACCCCACTGCCCCTACCCATAGCCACCCCACTACCCCTACCCCTAGCCACCCCACAACCCCTACCCCTATCCACCCCACTACCCCTACCCAGAGCCACCCCACTACCCCTACCCATAGCCACCCCACTACCCCTACCCATAGCCACCCCACTACCCCTACCTCTAGCCACCCCACTGCCCCTACCCATAGCCACCCCACTACCCCTACCTCTAGCCACCCCACTACCCCTACCCTTAGCCACCCCACTACCCCTACCCCTAGCCACCCCACTACCCCTGTCTCTAGCCACCCCACTACCACTACCCTTAGCCACCCCGCTACCACTACCCTTAGCCACCCCACTACCCCTACTGCTAGCCACCCCACTACCACTACCCCTAGCCACCCCACTACCCCTGTCTCTAGCCACCCCACTACCACTACCCCTAGCCACCCCACTACCCCTACCCAGAGCCACGCCACAACCCCTACCCATAGCCACCCCACTGCCCCTACCCATAGCCACCCCACTACCCCTACCTCTAGCCACCCCACTACCCCTACCCCTAGCCACCCCACTACCCCTACTGCTAGCCACCCCACTACCACTACCCCTAGCCACCCCACTACCCCTGTCTCTAGCCACCCCACTACCACTACCCCTAGCCACCCCACTACCCCTGTCTCTAGCCACCCCACTACCACTACCCCTAGCCACCCCACTACCACTACCCTTAACCAGCCCACTACCCCTACCTCAAGCACCCCGCTACCTCTACTACTAGCCACCCCACTACCCCTACTGCTAGCCACCCCACTACCACTACCCCTAGCCACCCCACTACCCCTGTCTCTAGCCACCCCACTACCACTACCCCTAGCCACCCCACTACCACTACCCCTAGCCAGCCCACTACCCCTACCTCTAGCCACCCCACTACCCCTACCCCTACCCACCCCACTACCCCTACTGCTAGCCACCCCACTACCACTACCCCTAGCCACCCCACTACCACTACCCTTAACCAGCCCACTACCCCTACCTCAAGCACCCCGCTACCTCTACTACTAGCCACCCCACTACCCCTACCCATAGCCACCCCACTACCCCTACCCATAGCCACGCCTCTACCCCTACCCATAGCCACCCCACTACCCCTACCCCTGGCCACCCCACTACCACTACCCCTAGCCACCTCACTACCACTACCCCTAGCCACCCCACAACCCCTACCCATAACCACCCCACTGCCCCTACCCAGAGCCACCCCACTACCCCTACCCCTAGCCACCCCACAACCCCTACCCCTAGCCACCCCACTACCCCTACCCATAGCCACCGCACTACCCCTACCCAGAGCCACCCCACTACCATTACCCAGAGCCACCCCACTACCCCTACCCATAGCCACCGCACTACCCCTACCCAGAGCCACCCCACTACCATTACCCAGAGCCACCCCACTACCCCTACCCATAGCCACCCCACTACCCCTACCCAGAGCCACCCCACTACCCCTACCCATAGCCACCGCACTACCCCTACCCAGAGCCACCCCACTACCGCTACCCCTAGCCACCCCACTACCCCTACCCCTAGCCACCCCACAACCCCTACCCCTATCCACCCCACTACCCCTACCCATAGCCACCGCACTACCCCTACCCAGAGCCACCCCACTACCCCTACCCAGAGCCACCCCACTACCCCTACCCCTAGCCACCCCACTACTCCTACCCCTAGCCACCCCACTACCACTACCCTTAGCCACCCCACTACCCCTACCCAGAGCCACCCCACTACCCCTACCCATAGCCACCGCACTACCCCCACCCAGAGCCACCCCACTACCCCTACCCCTAGCCACCCCACTACCACTACCCTTAGCCACCCCACTACCCCTACCCAGAGCCACCCCACTACCCCTACCCATAGCCACCGCACTACCCCTACCCAGAGCCACCCCACTACCATTACCCAGAGCCACCCCACTACCCCTACCCATAGCCACCCCACTACCCCTACCCAGAGCCACCCCACTACCCCTACCCAGAGCCACCCCACTACCCCTACCCATAGCCACCGCACTACCCCTACCCAGAGCCACCCCACTACCCCTACCCCTAGCCACCCCACTACCCCTACCCCTAGCCACCCCACAACCCCTACCCCTATCCACCCCACTACCCCTACCCATAGCCACCGCACTACCCCTACCCAGAGCCACCCCACTACCCCTACCCAGAGCCACCCCACTACCCCTACCCCTAGCCACCCCACTACCCCTACCCCTGGCCACCCCACTACCACTACCCTTAGCCACCCCACTACCCCTACCCAGAGCCACCCCACTACCCCTACCCATAGCCACCGCACTACCCCTACCCAGAGCCACCCCACTACCCCTACCCCTAGCCACCCCACTACCACTACCCTTAGCCACCCCACTACCACTACCCTTAGCCACCCCACTACCCCTACCCAGAGCCACCCCACTACCCCTACCCATAGCCACCGCACTACCCCTACCCAGAGCCACCCCACTACCCCTACCCAGAGCCACCCCACTACCCCTACCCCTAGCCACCCCACTACCCCTACCCATAGCCACCCCACTACCCCTACCCAGAGCCACCCCACTACCCCTACCCAGAGCCACCCCACTACCCCTACCCAGAGCCACCCCACTACCCCTACCCCTAGCCACCCCACTAGCCATACCTCTATCCATCTCTTCTACCTGCTCTGCCTACACAATTCATTATGTCCAGCCAATCCTGCTGGGCCCCCACTTACAGTCCACTCCCCCCCCCCCCCCCACACTTACAGTCCACTTACCCCCCCCCCCCCCCTTAATCCCCAACCTCCCTTTGGGTGGCCGTTTCTTCTCACCCTGCATACCCAACCACCATTGCTATACTGCAACATCTAACCTTTTCCCCAAGCTTCAATTTACATTATGCCAGGCTGGAATTTCCCAGCAGTAACTAATTAGTCGATGAGTCCGGCGTTCACGGAAAAACAAAACTTGCTCGTTCTGTGGTATACGTGCCGTCAGTTGTCACCCTTGGCGAGTAACGCCTGTTGGCCGATATGGGCGTTGCGTACGTACAGAAGAGATACCATCCGTTGTACTCCTTATATTATATATAATATATTTAGTCTTTATTTCCGGGGAGAAATGAGTGAATTGCATGGCACGACGAAAACCCGTAGCCGGCTCTGGCAGACCAATCGTTGTACAAACTATGCAAGTGGGGGAACTTTTCTCTCTGTCTTCGCAGTTCTATTGATTCGACGAGCTTTATGCTGTAAATGCAGTGACTTCTGGGGTGCTGCAGCGTCTCGCAGACACGCGTAGCAGGAACACGTGCAGCACTCACTACCTGGGCCGTGAGCTATAAATGCGCCTCTAAATACAGAATGTCGCGATAATTACCTCTCGACGGACTTGTAATTACCAAAGCGGTGACTCCTCGCCGTCATCTCCCCTGTATTACCGCGGGCGAACAGTCGCCAATGCCCCCCAGACGTCATGTGGGTGTTTTGCCCGTTACCTGCTGCTCATTAGAGCTGGAATCCGAGTCCTGTAGGTAGCTCGTCGAGGCACTTATGACTCCCGGCTGTTCTTACCGTTGAGCATGCTTTCAGGCTCATTGGTATGTTTTTATGGGGTATAATGCTGAGAGGACATTTTCTTTGCTCAGATCTTAGTGTACTTCCAGATAATTACGTTGATTCCACAGCGACTGCGCTCCATTTCCGGGCTTTCTCCGTCCTCTCACAATGCTGTGAGGTTTGCCGTCGATACCCTCCAAGTGTCCGCCCGTGTGCTTTCATCCTGGCAGAAAAGAATGGTTATTTCATCTGCTGTACCTGGGCTCCATGGATCCTTAATCCAGCTCTATTAATGCCATGAAAGCCATTGGTACAATTAGAGCAGTTCGTTGTCGTCGCTATTTGTTCCATCTTCCATAGATGTCAGCACTGCACTGTGTGCCTCATAGAGCATCTAATGGGATGGGCGCGCCACGCCGCCATCCCCCCGCCCCACCACCCCCACCGTCGCCTCACCGTACCATGCCCCCACCCCACGTCCATTAACCGCCGTACGGCTTCGTGTGATCATCTGCGTGTTTTATAAGTCATGCATTTCAAGCCGTTCGGTGCAGAATCCTTCAGAGTTGTTGACCCTAGCGACATGGCCGGAACTTGTCCCTCGTGGGACCCTTTGAACCTCTTGGTCCTCCCGTTCTCCCTAATTTCCGCCGTTGGTCACATCGTTGGTCTCCTAGGCGTCCACTCCTTCCCCTCTCTCCATTATCTCCTCCCATAATCCGTGTGTCTCTTTGATCTTGCGGTATCATATTCCCTTCCTATCCTATCCATCGTCGTCTTGCTTCGGTTCGGCTCCCCCACCACCGGTTGGCTGTGCGGTATATCCTGCAATGTTACTGCAATGTTCATGGACTTCCCGTGTGCTTCCTTCTCTACCATCCCCCATCTCCCCCACTCCACCCATCCCCATCTTCTGCCCACCCCATCCATCCCCCCATCTTCTGCCCACCCCATCCATCGCCCCATCTTCTCTCCCCCCCATCCATCCCCCATCTTCTGCCCACCCATCCATCCCCCCATCTTCTCTCCCCCCCATCCATCCCCCATCTTCTCTCCCCCACCCCATCCATCGCCCCATCTTCTCTCCCCCACCCCATCCATCCCATCTTCTCTTCCCAGCCCCATCCATCCCCCCATCTTCTCTCCCCCACCACATCCATCCCCCCATCTTCTCTCCCCCACCCCATCCATCCCATCTTCTCTTCTCAGCCCCATCCATCCCCCCATCTTCTCTCCCCCACCCCATCCATCGCCCCATCTTCTCTCCCCCACCCCATCCATCCCATCTTCTCTTCCCAGCCCCATCCATCCCCCCATCTTCTCTCCCCCACCCCATCCATCCCCCCATCTTCTCTCCCCCACCCCATCCATCCCATCTTCTCTTCCCAGCCCCATCCATCCCCCCATCTTCTCTCCCCCACCCCATCCATCGCCCCATCTTCTCTCCCCCACCCCATCCATACCCCCATCTTCTCTCCCCCACCCCATCCATCCCCCCATCTTCTCTTCTCAGCCCCATCCATCCCCCCATCTTTTCTCCCCCACCCCATCCATCCCCCCATCTTCTCTCCCCCACCCCATCCATACCCCCATCTTCTCTCCCCCACCCCATCCAACCCCCCATCTTCTCTCCCCCACCCCATCCATCCCCATATCTTCTCTCACCCACCCCATCCATCCCCCCATCTTCTCTCCCCCACCCCATCCATCCCCCCATCTTCTCTCCCCCGCCCCATCCATCCCCCCATCTTCTCTCCCCCACCCCATCCATCCCCCCATCTTCTCTCCCCCACCCCATCCATCCCCCCATCTTCCCTCCCCCACCCCATCCATCCCCTCATCTTCTCTCCCCCACCCCATCCATCCCCCCATCCTCTCTCCCCCACCCCATCCATCTCCCTATCTTCTCTCCCCCAGCCTCCACTCATCTCCATTCCACTCTCCTCCATCTCCCCCTTCACCCCAAGGTGCCGTTACTTTACGTTTCTTTTCTTTCCGCTGCTATATTAAATGGCGTCATACTACGCATGCGCCGTACGTGACTTGCGCTTGGTGACTTGCTAGGGGTCATTGGACACCGAGGAAGGTTTTCCCTTCTCACAGAGAAGCTCCCGACGCCCTTACCCCAGGCGACACGTGCTCCAGCCCCGGGCGGCCCCACGTCAATGCCCCTCCCTTCACAGTTTTGTGTGTGCCTTCAGGTTGTGTGCCCGCCAGCCGTCCTCTCCTGTAAGGGCGATTCGAATAAAGGGAGTATAAGCCATCAACCTCCATCCGGCGTACCTCCCCCCCCCCCCCCCCCCCACCACCTCCCTCTCCAGCCCCGCTCCTACTACTTGACCGTCAGCATAGTTCCTCGAGAGTTCCTCGATGCGGTCTGGGCATGGGTAGATAGCGACATGAAACGCGGAGACGGTGAAGCCGCTGCCTCTCATCTGCCTGGTACCGCCACCATTCAGTGACCCCCGCTACCGCTACACCCCCTCCATTCTGTGGATGTGGTTCTCTAACCGTTGGACGGACCGACAATCGCGATGCTCGCTATAAAGGGATATTCTCCATCTGTCGCTTTTGCACGAACACAACCTTTTGTGCTTTCGGCTCATAACGCCATATATTGACAGTCGCTACGGGTCCTGTGTCTGTGAAATCAGCTGGATGGGGGCGTCGGTGAGGGAGGTTGCCACTCAGAGTTGCGAACTCTCAACCCTACTTTTTCACATGCTATTTTAACTACTATTCGTAATTTTAACGAGCTACGGAAATAGACACAGCTATACACAGTTAAATAGACTGCATCATCTTCGTGCAATTTACGTTTCCGCCAACGTTATTTAGATAGTAATAAATAATTTCCATTGATCTATATCCAATGGCAAATTTACAAAAAATCGTTTCTCTCGGACTAAGTTTAGAAATCTTAGTGAAATGAGCCCCTGGGTGTTGTTGCTAGATTCCCTATAATGATATTCCCGCTGCCAATCCGAGGTTGATTTCAATATCCTGGGAAATCTCGTTGGTGATGTGAGATGTTATCAGGTACTGGTTTGCCCTGCTGTCACAGTGAGGCCTCCCGAGCCCCAGCCTGGCTAGCCGCACGGCCTCGGCGGAACAGCAGATAGCGAGGTCCCTCCCCACCTCCCCACTGTCTGACGTCTCAGCACAGCAAGCCCCCCCCCCCCCCCTCCTTCATCCCCTCTATGGCCGCCCCCACCCCTCGCAGTATGCTGTAGACATCAGTGGCGCCCACTGATTGTGGCATGTAAGAGAACTTGAGTGCGGTTTTAACTGTTTGTTTCTGTTTGTATCTCTTCTTGTTTATTTGTTTACAGAGATGCCCGGATTGATGGCTCTACGGAAGCGGGCTCAGTCTGACAAACCTCTGACAGGGGCCAAGATCGTGGGGTGTACACATATCACAGCTCAGACCGCGGTGAGTGTCGGGGGCCAAGATCGTGGGGTGTACACATATCACAGCTCAGACCGCGTTAAGTGTCGGGGGCCAAGATCGTGGGGTGTACACATATCACAGCTCAGACCGCGGTAAGTGTCGGGGGCCAAGATCGTGGGGTGTACACATATCACAGCTCAGACCGCGGTAAGTATCGGGGGCCAAGATCGTGGGGTGTACACATATCACAGCTCAGACCGCGGTAAGTGTCGGGGGCCAAGATCGTGGGGTGTACACATATCACAGCTCAGACCGCCGTAAGTATCGGGGGCCAAGATCGTGGGGTGTACACATATCACAGCTCAGACCGCGGTAAGTATCGGGGGCCAAGATCGTGGGGTGCACACATATCACAGCTCAGACCGCGGTAAGTGTCGGGGGCCAAGATCGTGGGGTGTACACATATCACAGCTCAGACCGCGGTAAGTATCGGGGGCCAAGATCGTGGGGTGTACACATATCACAGCTCAGACCGCGGTAAGTGTCGGGGGCCAAGATCTTGGGGTGTACACATATCACAGCTCAGACCGCGGTAGGTGTCGGGGGCCAAGATCGTGGGGTGTACACATATCACAGCTGAGACCGCGGTAATAATCGGGGGCCAAAATCGTGGGGTGTACACATATCACAGCTCAGACCGCGGTAAGTGTCGGGGGCCAAGATCGTGGGGTGTACACATATCACAGCTCCGACTGCGGTAAGTGTCGGGGGTCAAGATCGTGGGGTGTACACATCACAGCTCAGACCGCGGTAAGTGTCAGGGGCCAAGATCGTGGGGTGTACACATATCACAGCTCCGACTGCGGTAAGTGTCGGGGGTCAAGATCGTGGGGTGTACACATATCACAGCTCAGACCGCGGTAAGTGTCAGGGGCCAAGATCTTGGGGTGTACACATATCACAGCTCAGACCGCGGTAAGTGTCAGGGGCCAAGATCGTGGGGTGTACACATATCACAGCTCAGACCGCGGTAAGTGTCGGGGGCCAAGATCGTGGGGTGTACACATATCACAGCTCAGACCGCGGTAAGTGTCAGGGGCCAAGATCGTGGGGTGTACACATATCACAGCTCCGACTGCGGTAAGTGTCGGGGGTCAAGATCGTGGGGTGTACACATATCACAGCTCAGACCGCGGTAAGTGTCAGGGGCCAAGATCGTGGGGTGTACACATATCACAGCTCAGACCGCGGTAAGTGTCGGGGGCCAAGATCGTGGGGTGTACACATATCACAGCTCAGACCGCGGTAAGTGTCAGGGGCCAAGATCGTGGGGTGTACACATATCACAGCTCCGACTGCGGTAAGTGTCGGGGGTCAAGATCGTGGGGTGTACACATATCACAGCTCAGACCGCGGTAAGTGTCAGGGGCCAAGATCGTGGGGTGTACACATATCACAGCTCCGACTGCGGTAAGTGTCGGGGGTCAAGATCGTGGGGTGTACACATATCACAGCTCAGACCGCGGTAAGTGTCAGGGGCCAAGATCTTGGGGTGTACACATATCACAGCTCAGACCGCGGTAAGTGTCGGGGGCCAAGATCGTGGGGTGTACGCACACCAGCCGCTGGCTATTCAATCCGATCAACCTTCAACGCTGCCTTCATGGACGCGATAGAAAAAAACATCTTAAAATACTACATCCTGATACCGAAATAACGAATATGTATGTGTCCCGACCGCTAATAGATATTAAGTTACCGAAGCACCCTGCCGGTCTGACACCAACTAACCCTTGCTCGTGACAACAAATCTGGCCCTGAACCTTTCCTATTACCGTAGAACGCCCCCTGTGGGCGGAGAGCGCAATCCCAGACACTCAGTGTCACGCGCAGCCGCCTCTCTCGCGACAAAGGCGCCTCCCGAAACGGCTCTTCCCTGTCAATTGACTTTCTCAGCGCCCTGTTTGGCACTTCACGTCGCGGCCCTTAGCCGGAAGTGCCACTCACGAGGGTCAGGCTGAAGAAAAATGCCGACGGAAAGGTCAAGGTCGCCCTCCTACCGAGCGGAAGATGTTGTCAGTCACGGCTGCTGTTTGGTCGCTGATGCTGTTTAGGTGAACATGTCTCGGAGGAATACACTATATGTAAGGTCTCATCCGTTTGTATCTCATTTGGGGGAGGGGGGAGTGTGGTTTTCTCGTCTAATTGCCGCCACCCCCCCCCCCCCCCCCCCGTCCCGTGGCAGACGCCGCCTCTGGGGTTTTCGGGCCAAAAATGGCATTCAACTGTCTGGAAAAATATCAGACAGATTGATATACGAAAGCAAATCAGACAGATTGAAATACGTTTATATAATACCCTGTATTATATGCAAACCGGAACACACCTTGTGTTTGCCCTAACGCTCGTGGAGGGTGGGGATGTTGGTTATTGTGGTCCTGATGACGTTAGTCTTAAGGAGGATGGCAGCGGCGTCTGCTTAGGCCATGCTGGCACCTCCGATGGCTTCCTTAGGGTTGCGATGGTAACGGACGTGTCCCTACCGCCGGGGGGATGGCTCTCGCGGCGACTCCACTGTGCCATAGTCGTCTCGTGACGACGGAGCATCGGGTCGGTTTGGGTGGAGGGGGGGGGTGGGGGGTCGGATCACACCCATAGCTACACTTAGTGAAAGCCGCACCCCGTTGGTGACCTTGGTGACTGCCTTTGTGGCCCCCACCCCCACCGCCACCGCCACCCCCCTCCATAGTCACCCTTCTCCGGTCTGGATAGGCTGATGAATGGGATTGTCTCCGGCCTGACCTTGCATGCACTCCCCGTCTTTAAGCCCCCCCCCCCCCCCATCCCCACACACACACACACATTCACACACCATCCAGCTCTTAGTTTCCTAGTAGAAGAATGCCTCTGTTGCCTATATGACGGGGCTTAAAGCTTCAGGACTAAATCATGGGATGGCGAAGTCCTCTCTTGCTCGCGCCTTTTCCGGACCACACTCAGTGACGTGCCTTGCGTCAAGTGGCAACGCTCGGGTCTCTTCGGCAGGTCGAATGCCGGCATCGCTACCTTCAGGCTTTGCCTACCTTATCGTCCATCCGTGTGTCCATTATGCACTTCTGTCTGTATGTGTTAATATTAACGACTCGCTGAATAGGTTTCACGGCTTACTGTTACTTGCTGTGTAGTGGTTGTGCAGCGTGTTGTGTTTGCTTCGGTGGCCAGTTGAGATCCCTACTCGTGAACTATGCATTTAACTGTTACTGTCAACAATGTTGCCATTCACTGTTTACAATGATCGTTCCCTGTTGTCAATGTTCCCCCTTCCCTTTCCAGGTGCTCATCGAGACGCTGATTGCACTTGGCGCCCACGTCCGCTGGTCAGCATGCAACATCTACTCCACACAGGTAACGTATAAGCCGTTCAACCTCTGGCATGGCTCTACCGGGTTGCATATTCACATTCTTAAAAATAGTAAATATTCCTGGAATGGGCTAGACATGTTCTGTTCAATTCCTGCTTAGGGTCGTATGGTCTCAGAGGTCTTCTGGTCTCAGAGGTCTCCTGGTCTCAGACGTATCTTGGTCTCAGGGGTCTCCTGGTCTCAGAGGTCTCCTGGGCTCGGAGGTCTCCTGGTCTCAGAGGTCTCCTGTTTTCAGAGGTCTCCTGGTCTCAGAAGTCTCCTGTTCTCTGAGATCTCCTGGTCTCCGACGTCTCCTGGTCTCAGAGGTGTCCTGTTCTCAGAGGTCTCCTGGTCTCAAATGTATCTTGATTTCAAAGGTCTCCTGGTCTCAGAGGTCTCTTGGTCTCAGAGGTCTCCTGTTCACAGAGGTCTCCTGGTCTCAGAGGTCTCCTGGTCTCAGAGGTCTCCTGGTCTCTTGGTCTCAGAGGTCTCCTTGGTCGCAGAGGTTTCTTGGTCTCAGAGGACATCAATCGGATTGGTGGGAAATTTTTCTAGGGACAATAAAGCGATGTTATTTACTTGAATGGACCATCATTATGTGAGATTAGAGTAGGGGAAAGAAATCGGTAACGCAGATATTTGGATGAAGGAGGGACGTGGTGATGAATGATTTTCCATTATTATTAACATTTCCACGTATTTGCATCTCCACAGGCACAAAGGAGATAATTTGAGTAATTGCGTGGTCATTGTCAGCACCGTGCATGTGTGAAACGAAGAATAGATTTATGTGCCTTGAATGCCACGCCATTCTGTGTCGGTGGCTTTGATTAATATGCAACTCTGTCGTTACGTGTGTCGTGTAGCATGCATAAACACATATGCAGGGACAGAGAAAGCTGCACTTACCAAAGACGTGCGCTCAGAACTGCCTGATCAAGGCTCAGTTTCTGCGACAGTTTTCACCGGATAAGGGATATCCTGACCGTGATTATCCGGCGGTATCCCGGCGGTATCCCGGCGGTATCCCGGCCGTACCCCGGCCGAACATCCCTCATCCGGTCCCGGAGCGCCTTAAGCCGATGTTAAAGCCTCTCAGCGCGAGGGGGAAGTCTTGTTAGTGGCGTTTACAGATCTTTTTGCTTGCCCGACGTGTAATGCTGCCGCCAAGTCAACAAGTTATAATTCTCTTTGGTGGGTAGGTGGCATTATAATAAAAAGCTCAGGCATCACATGTGAGGTGATCATAGGAGGTTAACGCTTGCATGACAAGTGACGAGGATAACCGCTTGATCAGACACGAAGAAGGCACCATGGAGAAGAAGCCATGGATGGCTTGATGAACCATGAAGAAGCCACGAATTGTTTTGATGAGACATAAAGAGGACACAATGGATGGTTGAACCATGAAGGAGCCATGGGTGGCTTGATGAACCATGAAGAAGCCATGGATGGCTTGATGAACCATGAAGAAGCCATGGATGCCTTGATGAGACATCACGAGGACACAATGGATGGTTGATTAACCATGATAGAGCCATGGGTGGCTTGATAAACCATGAAGAAGCCATGGATGGTTTGATGAACCATGAAGAAGCCATGGATGCCTTGATGAAACCTAAAGATTGTATTGTAATTGTAATTGTTTGTTTCGCACTTTAGGCACACAGCCTCTGGTACATACACATGCACAAAATCAACGAGAACGTCAAGCGTAGCTTGAGGTGGGAGACATAAATCTGGGGATAAGTGCAACTGGAATATATATAGCGAGTGCCGACTATGTACATGCATTACTGACAGAGTATAGGCCGAAATGTCAGCGCGCCGTGAGTCATTTGGCGTATCGAAGCTGTATAATGGGATCGGCCATATTAATTTTTTTGGTTTTTTTTGCGTGCAAAGCACTGGTCTGATTTGAATGGTATTTGGCACACATGATGTCAGTAATATTTGTACCTATTCCACGACATACAGGAAGTCTATCTGCATTTATGTAGGCACAGCGATTTTTCTCCATTTTTATTCGGGTCAAATTTAACCATCCAATAGCTCGAAAGCTATAAATGTGAGGTGAAATCTGAGACCACAGTCCTTTTGTGTCTCTCTCAGAAGAATACTTTGAGACAAACCGCGGATCTCTAGAGCCAATATTAACGGAGCTACAAAGAAAAACATGATTCATGACCTTGACCTTGGGACCTTGACCTTGGACGCGTGACCTTGATCAATATAGTACTTTGCGCTCAAATACTAATGTCATGTCTCACACAAGGTGTCGTTGGTCTGACATGTCCCCATCATGGAATAATTGGGGAGGCCATTTTCCCGCCAAAATGCTTCCTTAGGGTCCCATGTTAAACTTTGGGAATTTTAAGCGGGAAAACTATTTGGGCGATTTGCATAAATAAAAGACTATATAGAAAGTACTAATGGGCCCAATACGTGAAATAATTTGCAGCGTGATTAAATGGAAAGTGCGAACGTTATAGCGATTTTTCCGTTTTTGGTCCTATCTTTCAATGGTTAAGCGAATTTCGAAAAATTCCTGGGACCTTGACCTTTGACCTACATGGCTCATCTACGAGCCTCACGATTGTCATTTTGCATCATTTTGTGAATTTTGAAGTCGATATTTTTAGGCATTCGAAAGATAACGCGTTACGTTACAGACAGACGCTACCCGAACACACCGACATAACAAACCGAACACACCGACTTAATGATAGAGAAACGAAACAGTGCAGTAAGCAAATAAGTAAAGAAGTAAAGGCAAGTAAATCGTATCTTAGATAGTAAGGATCTTAGTAAATTACCATACGTAAATTTATATACAAACTTCGTTTTCAAAGAAGTGAAGTCTTTAAACGCCATATTTACAAATTTTGCTAAGTTTGCTATTTCTAACTCACATTCTGATGTCATTAGCAACAAAATATGGTCAGGGCTAATTATATAGACAAGGAGTCTGTCTCGTAAATGTTGGTATAAGGGGCAGCTACATATAAAATGCTTCTCGTCTTCAATTACTTCCCTTCGGTACATTTGCTTACAAAAGACACACACCCTTTCCTTTCTAGTCCACGATGCTGCCCGGATTCAATAGTTAATTTGTGGGATGAGCACCTTAGTCTAGACTAAGAACTACGCAGGTCAAAACGTTTTATAGAAAATGGATATGTCTCGGTTACAGGAGTGTATTTGAAGCTTCTATAAGTGTCCAATCTTCCGTTCTCAGCTATGTCACTAACCCATAAGTCAGATGCATTTCTAATGGGAGCTAATTCTAACGCCTTAACAATTTCCGACTCCAGACCTACTTGCTGCTCAATCCAGGCCTGCTGGAAACCAAAATGGGATAACACCCTCCTAACTTGACTTGCCCATGTGTTTCTACCTGCTTGATCTAATAAAAACATCATATTGTACGCGGAACGAACAATCGCCGTGGGCGGGGATCTAAGAAGTTTAAGCCAGTACTTTATCACCTTAAGTGCACATGTGACATTCAATGGGATTACACCACATTCGCCTATGGCCGCTGCTCTAGGCGAGCTTGATGGCAGACCTAAAGAGACACAAAGAGGAGACAATGGATGGTTGATGAACCGTGAAGAAGCCATGGATGCCTTGATGAACCATGAAAAAGCCATGGATGGCTTGATGAACCATGAAGAAGCCATGGATGGCTTGATGAACCATGAAGAAGCCATGGATGGCTTGATGAACCATTAAGAAGACGCCTTGAGTGGTTAGATGAGCCATGAAAAAGACTCCTTGGATGCCTGGATGAATCACGAAGAAGCCATGGATGGCTTGAACCATGAAGAAGCTATGGATGGCTTGATGGAACCACAAAGAAGCCATGGATGGCTTGATGAACCATGAAGAAGCCATGGATGGCTTGATGAACCACGAAGAAGCAATGGATGGCTTGATAAACCACGAAGAAGCCATGGGCGGCTTGATGAACCATGAAAAAGCCATGGATGGCTGGATGAATCACGAAGAAGGCATGGAGGGCTAGATTAACCACGAAGAAGCCATGGATGGCTTGATGAACCACGAAGAAGCCATGGATGGCTTGATGAACCACGAAGAAGCCATGGATGGCTTGATCAACCACGAAGAAGCCACAGATGGCTTGATCAACCACAAAGAAGCCATGGATGGCTTGATGAACCAACCATGAAGAAGCCATGGATGGCTTGATGAACCGCGAAAATGCCATGGATGGCTTGATGAGCCACGAAGAAGTCATGGATGGCTTGGTCAACCACAAAGAAGCCATGGATGGCTTGATGGACTACGAAGAAGCCATGGATGGCTTGATGAACCACGAAGAAGCCATGGATGGCTTGATGAACCACGAAGAAGCCATGGATGGCTTGATGAACCACGAAGAAGCCATGGATGGCTTGATGAACCACGAAGAAGCCACAGATGGCTTGATCAACCACAAAGAAGCCATGGATGGTTTGATGAACCAACCATGAAGAAGCCACGGATGGCTTGATCAACCACAAAGAAGCCATGGATGGCTTGATCAACCACGAAGAAGCCACAGATGGCTTGATCAACCACAAAGAAGCCATGGATGGTTTGATGAACCAACCATGAAGAAGCCATGGATGGCTTGATGAACCACGAAGAAGCCATGGATGGCTTGATCAACCACGAAGAAGCCACAGATGGCTTGATCAACCACAAAGAAGCCATGGATGGTTTGATGAACCAACCATGAAGAAGCCATGGATGGCTTGATCAACCACGAAGAAGCCACAGATGGCTTGATCAACCACAAAGAAGCCATGGATGGCTTGATGAACCAACCATGAAGAAGCCATGGATGGCTTGATGAACCGCGAAAATGCCATGGATGGCTTGATCAACCACGAAGAAGCCATGGATGGCTTGATGAGCCACGAAGAAGTCATGGATGGCTTGGTCAACCACAAAGAAGCCATGGATGGCTTGATGGACTACGAAGAAGCCATGGATGGCTTGATGAACCACGAAGAAGCCATGGATGGCTTGATGAACCACGAAGAAGCCATGGATGGCTTGATGAACCACGAAGAAGCCATGGATGGCTTGATGAACCACGAAGAAGCCACAGATGGCTTGATCAACCACAAAGAAGCCATGGATGGTTTGATGAACCAACCATGAAGAAGCCACGGATGGCTTGATGAACCGCGAAGAAGCCATGGATGGCTTGATGAACCACGAAGAAGCCATGGATGGCTTGATGAACCACGAAGAAGCCATGGATGGCTTGATGAACCACGAAGAAGCCACAGATGGCTTGATCAACCACAAAGAAGCCATGGATGGTTTGATGAACCAACCATGAAGAAGCCATGGATGGCTTGATGAACCGCGAAGAAGCCATGGATGGCTTGATGAACCACGAAGAAGCCATGGATGGCTTGGTCAACCACAAAGAAGCCATGGATGGCTTGATGGACCACGAAGAAGCCATGGATGGCTTAATGAATCATGAAGAAGACGCATTGGATGGTTAGATAAAGCACGAAGAAGCCATGGATTGCTTGATGAGGCATAAAGAGGACACAATAGATGGCTTGCTGAACCATGAAGAACCCATGGATAGCTGGATGAACCATGAAGAGGACGCCTTGGGTGGTTAGATGAACCCATGAAAACGGCACTATCAATGAACCTTTAAAAGGGCGTCAGAACCGCTGTGAATTTGTCGGAAATTTAAAGGAGTATAAGTGATCAATTTGGTGTCCATTGGATTATTTTTCTTATTCTCACGTAACATCTAGCCATAATGTTCAAACCGCCGGCAGTGCCCATTTCCCATTCTTTGTCTGGTTTTCTATGTAAGCCATAACAGTAATAACGTGCGGTAAAGTTACCCATGACACCACGGAAGTCCACATAACTACCTTTTTGGCGATGGAAGCTCATTTCCAATTCCGGCCCTAAGATCCTGACACATCGCTTACATGTATAACATCTCCTGTATACAGAGTACTGCTTTTGTCATTGTTTTTCTTCTGCTCTCGCCAGACAAGAGTTTTTTGGCTTTAGACAGTTTAAAATAAATTATTTCGCCGTGTGCTTTTACGAGCTAGAGGAGTTAATGAATATTATGCATCGTGGGTCCTGTATCTAGGTGTCTGGGGTTGTTATCGGCTATATAGTTATGTAACGTCCCAACTTTACTGGGCACTTGTCACATTTTTCATTTTCTGATGGGGGAGAATCTATCACTAAGCACTTGAAGAACGTCCGGGACTGGTTATGATTTATTACACTTGAGAGAGATAACCTCTGGTGAATGAGTGCAGTAGACACACATTATGTCATCCCAACCCTTTATCTTTTCTCTCATGATCCAATAAAATTTCTTGGTGCGGTATAGCTCCTGAGTGTATATCCGCGGCCTGGAACAAAACTATCCATAAATGGGATATAAGTGCCGGGGTTATTATGCGCAAGCGCCTTTGTTGGACCCTCTCAATGTATTTATATGTTATTTATAAAACTCTAATAACGTTCCTGGCTCGTAATGGTACCCAGTCACGAATGTATCTGATTGCATAAATATCGAAAACCTAATCGTTAGCTTTCTGTTCTGTCTGTTGTATATGTGCTCGCAGGATCCTCATTTGCCATGTATGGCTCGCACCATTGGTCGATTAGGAAAGTTAATGCTGTGACTGCTTTTTACATAAAATATGTGGTGAGTCGAATAAGTTAAAGAAGAATTGCCTAGGGTGCTCAGGGTGGCAATGTCTGGATTAGTTGGTGGTTATGGTTATTCGGTTTGTACCTGTCCAATTATTGTCTGACCAGCTTCTTTCTGACCAGCTCCTTTCTGACCAGCTTGTGTCTGACCAGCTTGTTTCTGAACAAATTTTGTCTGACCAGCTTGTGTCTGACCAGCTTATTTCTGACCTGGTTGCGTCTGATCAGTTTTTGTGTGACTGTTATCAGCTGATGCAACAGACGCGTGCGAGACGTCAATGTTGTGAAAGTGATAGGATAAAATTGGTAGCTTGATAAGTACCATCAAATGGGCGTAATTTTGCTTTGCTTATTTCGTCGTCTGCGTATAATCTGCCTAATTTCCGTTGCGGATCCGCAGCAGCAGCGCTTGTCAACAGATGGCCAGTCCGTTCGCGTTAGGTCGACGTACAATACTGAAGGGTCTGAGGCTTTGCCGTCACGTGTTGCCTCGCCGGCGGTTGGGTTGTGAAAGAGGAAGGGCAAGCAAGCAAGTCCGTGATGAAAACTTTGCACCGGTTAAGGCTTTATGTCGTGGTTGAAAAAATTCATTCAGATTCATTTCCTAAAATAAAGCACGAGACTCATTTGCGTCGAGAGTTTATTTGGCAATTGTGCGACCGTGAATTATTTGACGTACAGACAAAAATTTAATTCTTTGAATTGCACTGCTAATTATCTTTTGCGCGTTTCATCTTTTGCATCGGGCTATGCGTATTACTTGTGTTAAACATTAGTAGGTTTCGACAATATTCAATTCGTTATCTTTGCTTTCCGATTATACCGTGGCATGTAGCTGTATTGAACGAGTTGATTTAAGGCCTTATATGGAGTTACAGCTGTACTGTCAATCATCAATATAATGGACTATTTGGTCCATTATTTAAATAACGAAAAGTTAACTTCGTAATCTACGACTGTATCTGGAGTAACGAAATCTTGAAATCATGGAGCGTTTATTTCTTCTGGTTATAAATATTGAACACTAAATACAAACGCGTCTTGACATATGTTCTTTCGCGCTTTGACTTAACCCACACGAGATAGAAATTCAAGTTTCAGCCTTTACCTTAGTGAAGGACTGGCAGGATCTGCCTACCTGACCAGCTGACGCGGCCAGCACGGCTTCGGTTCATCAGAGTGCTTCAGCTGAGCTCTGTCAGCGCATTGACTTGTGTAGTCATTCCTGCATAGGAGTTCCACTCTAGCGCTACTCATACCCCATGATATGACCCAGGCCCTAACCACTGTGTTGTTGCTTTCAGAACGAGGTGGCGGCCGCCCTGGCCGAGGCCGGAATGCCAGTCTTCTCGTGGAAGGGCGAGAACGAAGACGACTTCTGGTGGTGCATCGAGAAATGCATGTCGGCAGAGGCCTGGCAGCCAAACATGGTAAGCGGTGGGGGGGGGGGGACATGGGCCACGTGTCGGCAGAGGCCTGGCAGCCAAACATGGTAAGCGGTGGGGGGACATGGGCCACGTGTCGGCAGAGGCCTGGCAGCCAAACATGGTAAGCGGGGGGGGGGGGGGGGACATGGGCCACGTGTCGGCAAGGGCCAGTCTACAACTCGCTGTCAACGGTTTTACATCTTTCACGTCTGCTTCAGATCCTGTTTGACACTTTTACACGAAAACCGACTGTCAGGTCTATATTGAGTGGCTGTATTTCGGCCGCGCAGTAATACAGTTATATATGGTTATGTTGACTTCTTTGTCGTCTCACGGTAGCTCAGCTGACAGCACATTGAGAGGATCAGACCCGCAGTGGTCGGCATCGGAATCGTTCACTAATCCCTTTTACCTCACGTCTTATTTATCCCATTTCTGCGCAAAGTCCAGAAACAGAACCAAAAGTATTCATTGCTACATACGAATTCGGCACGATACTCGCTCCCATCGATATTGGGGAGCATCCCTGGCTCAGTAGCTAAGAAGGCTGTGCTGCAGATCAACAGGTCGTCAATTCGCAACTTAGCTGCAGATTCAAACAGTCGTCATTTCGCAACCTTGCACTTGCACCTTGGGCATGTTTCATCCAACCCCCATATCATTGTCCATAATTGACGATTTCTTGGCGGCCTAATTTAGTCGCCATATACACACCAAGGGGCCTTACAACGCGAGCATGTGGTTGCAGATCCTGGATGACGGCGGGGACGCGACGCACCTGATGCTGAAGAAGTACCCGGCTATGTTCAGCATGGTGCGGGGTATCGTGGAGGAGAGCGTAACGGGCGTCCACCGCCTCTACCAGCTCTCTAAGTCCGGCAAGCTCACTGTGCCCGCCATGAACGTCAACGACTCCGTCACCAAGGTGGGGCCGCCCGCCCGCCCGTCTGCCATGTTAATGCAGTATAGCTCACGGGGCACTCATTTCTAGTGTCACTTATGCTTAGCATTAGTGATCAATTTCTTGAGCGTGCTCCCGCTTAGCCCCTTTGCGGGATGAGATGGGGACAGACAGGCACCTATCTTTATATGGTGAAAGTTGCGTGGGTTTTCCGGAGTGAGCTAGGACGCTGAGATGGTTCGAATAACAGATTTGTATTATATATAATCGCGGATAGGGCGCGTTAATTTAAATGTAAGCAATACACATTTGTAAGGAACTCTTATCCCCAAAGTGACTATTGTATGGGTATCAAATATCAACCACCTTTACGCGTTAAGCGTGTCTTTTCATCTCTCTTTAATACCCTGTTGCTTTGTACGTCCTTGAACGATTGGTTCTCAATTGCAGACGAAGTTTGACAACCTGTACAGCTGCAGAGAGTCCATACTGGATGCGTAAGTCCGGGGTCTCCTTTTAATGTGATTTGATTAAGTCTTCCTGGCACTGAAAGGCTATAGTGTGCCATCACCGCCTGATCTTAATGCAGATTGCTTCTCTCCCACTGGACGAGGTATCTGGGCCTGGGCTCCCATATATCTGAGGCCTCACCTCTTTCTGTCCGTCAAACGACAGTTCCCAGTGTACATAGTAAGACTGAATGATGCCATATAGACGGCGATTTCTGCAGGTTCATGTCTGGCCTCGTGTAGAGCTGATATATAGATATACACTTCCGAAGGATATACCTCCAGCGGCGGATGATAAGTTGTCTCTCCTCGACTTGCAGCCTCAAGAGGACGACAGACGTCATGTTTGGAGGCAAGCAAGTGGTGGTCTGCGGGTACGGAGAGGTAAGCCACCCCCCCCCCCCCACTAACCTCTATCCGCCCTCTCTACCCCTAGCCACCCCCCCCCCCCCACCCACTAACCTCTATCCGCCCTCTCTACCCTAGCCACCCCCCCCCCAACCTCCTGCCGCCCTCTCTACCCTAGCCACCCCCCCCCCCAACCTCCTGCCGCCCTCTCTACCCCCCCCCCCCCATCAACCTCCTCCCGCTCTCTCTACCCATAGCCACACACACCCACACAGCCACCCAAGCAATTGGTCGTATGCGGGTACGGAGAGGTTAGCCCCTGAAGAACCCAGGCCTCGCTACCGCTCGGCCAGGGTCCTGAAGTGCAGCCTGCAAATCCTCAGCGATTTGAAACCCCTCCACTTTAATCTGACTAGTGTCACTTTGTAGGTAACGCCTAGCAAAATTGTATGAGGTAACCCGTAAAGCCGGGGAATTTGCCGCTTCCGCCCTGTAGCGCCATCTGTTGACATATTTGCCGCTTGTCACTTCGAATGGCTGCGCGCATGTCACGAATGAAATGCGGAATATCGCGGTATTGTGGACATCAACAGTTCTTCAAAGAAACAAACTATACGTAAATAGATAGTTTAAGGTATGAAGAATTCAAATATAATAAGGATTGGACGTGGTATTCACCCACAAAGTGACACTAGTCAGATT